>OZ025274.1:10178406-10373406 GCA_964019165.1 Mastigias papua
TACCAAGAGCTTAATATTAACATCTTTAACATTTTTAAATATTACCAGCGGCCTGGCATCTTTAAAAATGTTAAAGAACATAATCCCCCAGTCACAACTTATGCACGTTTATTACGCATTAATAGAAAGCCATCTGAGATATGCAAATGTAGTCTGGGGAAGTTTATCCGATACAAAAATGGAAGCACTTCAACGGCTACAAAACAGAGCCTTTGATGTAATCGACTCATCGAGACTTAAGGATTCATGGGAAAGAAGGTCACTAAATGTAAATCAGCTAATGCTTTTTGATCGTTCAGTTATGACATTCAAAATGGTGAACAATCTTTGTCCTGAAATCCTGCAGAACAAATTTCAAGAAAGGTCTTCCATTTCCAAATATAACACAAGGAACATAAGAGACCTACATTTTCAAAGGCCAAACTTAGAATGCGTAAAGAAAAGCTTCTATTACACCGGGCCATGAGTATGGAACAGCATTCTACAACCCATCAAAGATGCTAGATCAATAATCACATTCAAAAAGTCTTAAAACTCATTTTGTGAGCTGAAAAAGTCCTTTTAAAAAAAGTCCTTTTTGAAAAACACGAATTCATGGAAGAGCAGTATCTGGCTCTAGTTAATTAGTTTTTTTGTAGGTTACATTAGTTTATTTAGTTACTATTGAAAAAATCTTGTAAATTTAGATCTTGTTTATTAGCTACTGAATGAATTCCGTGTATAAATAACTTATTATAATAATAAATAATAATAATAATAATTGCCGATGGTCGTGAGGATCGTAAGCAAGTGTTTCCATTAAATCGGGAAGGATTGGGAGCACAACGCACACTGACGCAGACTCATATATCATATATCACAAAACTTATTTAAAGTTGGTTACATATATAGCTTATAAAACTAATTAATTCTAACTATCTAATTAAGAGAAAAACAAAACTAAATTAATACAAAATAAAACATTTACAGTTCATGCCATCCCAGCTACGTATTTTCTTTTTAAATATTCCAAGGGAAGGTGAAAATTTTACCTCATCGCCCATGGTATTCCATAGCAGACTCTCTCTAAAGAATAGGGGGTTCAGTTCATAGCGTTGGGAACTTACTGAAGGGAGTTTGCATAATTCCTTAGTGCGGAGATTATATTGAACATCTTTTTTTACGAAAAATTCCCATATATACTCTGGGTTTAGGTGATTAAGCGATTTATATATTTCAATCATCAATTTTTGTAGGCTCCTAGTATGCGTTGTCTTTGTATTATCCCTTTCAAGAAGTTCCTCAAATGTCGATTGATAGTCTCTATATAGAATCCTCAATGCACACTTGTTTCATTTCATTTCATTTCATTCTTTTAAGGAGGGTTGCCCTTCAACAGAAGTTGGTTTTCAAGGGGCCCTCCATTAAAAACATCTAATTACAATAGTACTGATCAACTCAATTAGAAATTAAGCGCTAATATCTTAAGCTTATTTACAATTTTCGTAGATCTATATACAACCTTAAAAGATCATAAGTTACAAAAAAAAGAAAAAAAGAACTGTTTTTATATACTTTTCTCAAAAGTGTATAGCGAGGTAGCTTGCTTCGACCCGGCTGATAGACCATTCCAAAGTTTTGCACCTCTGAAAGAGAAACACCTTTGTCCAATAGTTGATTTTTTAAAAGGTAATCTCAGATCCGTTCCAGTGTTACGCAAGCTTTTAACTGAGCACGTAGAATTTCGGATGAAAAGGTCGCATAGGTATTGTGGAGCCATCTCATTCAAGGACTTGAAGAACATTGTCTTAGATTCACTTGACACTAGTTCATCAATGGTCTTCCATCCTAGACTGTCAATAAGGGGTCTGCCTGGGGCATCGAAGCTGCTGTTCGTTATAATTCTGGCAGCACGGTTTTGGAGTTTTTGCAGTTGCTTGATGTCAGTCAAACCAGCGCAGCCCCAAACAGAACAGCAATACCGAAAATGAGGCTCGACAATACCCGTGTAGAGAGTTTGCAAAGTTTCTTTCGGGAGAAAGGACTTGGCCTGCTTTAGAAAGCCAACTGCTCTGGAGACCTTGGTAGAAACTGCTTTGATTTGTTCTTTCCAATCCAGAGATTGGTCAATTTGCAGACCAAGGTGTTTTGTTGTTTTCACTACTTCAAGCTCATTATTGCGCATTTTCACTTTCAAAACTTTATCTTGATTTTTGAGAGAGTTATGTTTCTGCTTGGTACATATAAGCATGGAATGGGTTTTCGCAACGTTCAAGGAAAGTTTATTTCCTTGAAGCCAAGAGTCGAGTTTCCTGAGATCATTGTTAATAGCCTCATTCAGCCGGGTTAAATCGTGGGACTGGTAGCACAGACTGGTATCATCAGCATACATGGATACGTTAGATTCCTGGACAGCCTGTGGGAGATCATTGATGTAAATGAGCAAGAGAAGTGGACCAAGACAACATCCTTGGGGGACCCCAACCTCTATATTCCCAAGTGTAGAATCAACACCGTTAACCCTACAGAACTGCTTACGATCAGATAGGTAGGATTTAAACCAAGAGAGTTCGCGCTGGTGTACACCGTAAAGATCGAGTTTTCTACAAAGAATCTCATGATCTACAGTGTAGAAAGCTTTTTTAAGGTCAATGAACACGATTCCCACTAGCCTACCAAGATCCATGCCATTGTACCAATCGTCAGTATTTTTAAGTAAGCTTGTTGCTGTTGAGTGGAGGCGCAAAAATCCAGATTGGACAGGTGAAAAATGACCATTTTCATTCATGCAATGATACAATTGGTCTATTAATTTCATTATTGGCAGTTTTGCTACAAAATAGCCAGATCAGCGGGCAATTAGAAAAGTTCGATAATACGACTGCGTTTAATAGTAACTTTGACTTATAATTTCCTAAATATGGTCTTAATCGACCAAATGCATGTAACTTTTGGCTGGCCTTCTCACATATTCCATGCACATGGGTGTCAAACTTAAGGGCGTTATCAATGGTCACTCCAAGGAGTTTAACATGTAAAATAGGTCGTTTATTTAAAAAGTTAAAAAACCAAAGGGCCAAGGACAGAGCCCTGTGGTACACCAATAGATGTGTATTTTGGCAAGCTATAGGTGGATCCAATTTGACTCTGGATTCGGTTAGACAGGTAGCTATAAATTAGTCATAGAGCTTTTCTATTGAATCCACATGCTTCTAATTTCGCTATCAAAACATCGTGGGGTATGCAATCGTAAGCCTTAGATAAGTCCATTAGGATTGTTCCCACTATACCCGTCATATCTAGATGTTTTTTCCACCTCTACTACTCGAAATAGAGCATGTTGTGTGCTATATCCCTGTCGGAATCCAGAAAGTAATGGGGATAGAATACCAGCTATGAAATTGTTAATTTGTTAACTGATGATTCGTTCAAATATTTTTCACAAGGCTGGTAGGATACTAATAGGTCTGTCCCCGATCGTTCTACTATTTAATGGAATCAGGCTTCAATCTGTTTAGATTTCTTGCGATAATGCTGAGTGATATGTTCGTGTAGTGCTTGCTGTCTGTGTAACATTCTAATGCTGCGCAAATTCTATTATTCTAGATAAAAACCTTTAAGAAACTTTCAGTAATAAAGACATGAAAGGCTAAGAAAGTCTAAGAACTAGGCAAAAAAGAGTTCTTATACGAAAAACCTGTAATGCGCTGGATACAACAGGGCCACATTTTTTCTCGGCCAATCAGCTGATTTATTTACATTAAATTAGTAACCAATAAGACGTTTCCATTTTCACATATTTCCTTGTAAAGCCTCCTTAAACGGAGTTGCTGTTGAGGAATTCACTACCTACAACTTTTGCCCCGGAAAAAAGCTGGTTACAACCTCTTGAGTGTATTGCGTCGACGATCCATCATTGTTAAAAGTTGATCACATGGATGTAGTTAAATAATCATCATGTAGTGGTATTGCGTTGTCCCTGATCAGTGGGAACACTCTTTCTTTGGTCGCTATGGAAGATGGAAGAAGGGATTGCGTCACGTTCCCGACTCTAACGATCTTATGGGAACCTGCCTTAAGGAACCCAGCTCAAGGCCTAATTCCAAAAGTTCCTTATTTTGGACCTCCAATAATCAAATTTCACTATAGCACGAAAAAGCGGGAACATTCTTTTAGCATACTGAAAGCTTTTTTCGTCCGACACTCGTCAGAGTATGAAACATCGGATAATGACCGAAAGGTGAACCGAAATATATAGCCAGATGCGGGTGCACGTGGTATGATGAATAATGTATCCGCATCTGGCTATATATTTTGGCTCACCTTTCGGTCGTTATCCGACGTTTCACACTCTGACGAGTGTCGGACGAAAAAGCTTTAAGTATGCTAAAAGAATGTTCCCGCTTTTTGTGCTATAGTGAAGTTCTGTAGTACCATGAGATTCTTCAAATAATCAAATTGTAGCACTAAAAGTTCCTTAATAATTCTTTAATTTTCACTGCACATTTCTAGTGCTATACAAATGGCGCAGACACAAGTAAGGCATCGAAATTCCGAATGTCGCCTTAAATTTTGGGTACAACTTAACACCAAAAGCTCACAGAAGGTAGGAAGGAAGTTTACAACTGTGTAAACATAAAGTCAATCAAGAAGCAACATGTCAATTCTATTGTTATCATCAAATGTAATGCAATCACCAGTACTCGGAACTCCCCAAGCGTGGCGTTGAATCACATTATATGACCACTATGCCAATCACGAGACACTACTCAATGACAAACTTAATACCATCATAGCAAACAACCTATGTGGGTTTTGGCTGCAAATGAATGGAACCAGCTTGCTAATTTTTCATTGTTTGCTTTTATAAAAATTGTTCCGATTGGAAAGTTCCTTGCAGAATTTTCCTTTAGCAGTATAAACTCTTTGAATATTTCGGCATTCAACGTGTACTCAAACAACAAAAACTTATTTCTTCACGAACAAAAGACGAATCAGAGCTAGGCTTGCTGAAATAATTCTGAAATTCAACTCTGTGGATACATGGGACATCCAGGGTCGAGAGTATGCAATGTGTTCCTACTGACCATCACAGTTTGAAGCTCACGGGCACTTCCTCCAACAAATGGGCAGTTTTACCCTTAACATAGTGCCATTATACTTCCTTAAATTTTAGGGTAGGCCTATTTGCTTACTATCCACTCTGGCTGTCACCCCTGTCAGAATCTTCTTATCAAAAGGAAGACAGTATTTGGTAGATGTAGATGTAGACATACTAAGTGAATCACCCAACAACAAATGAACTATTAACTGCTCTGTCTCTTGCTGGAGAGATAGCCGTACACGTTCTTTTATTTTATAAGAAACCTAGCTCAAGGCCCAGTACAGTGGTAAAAGTTTCTTACAATTTTTTGACTACAATTTAGTTCTAAAGGCTTAAAGTGACTTAATTTAATGAAAAATTGATGTGAAAACGAAAACAAAATTTAAAATATTGTTTTTTGTAGTACCCATTAGGCTAAACACATAAAACATACTGTAGTGGAAACTTGTTAAGTCAGTGGAGGAAAAAAGGCATTCAGAAACTGTGAAAGGCGGCAGAGAAATTTCTTAAGTTTCTCAACTCCTTCTTTGTACTTCTAAAGTTTCATAAATTTTAGAGCATCCAGAGCTAGGTTCCTGATAAACCGGTCTCTTATTAAAAATCGAGTATGTGCACAGCTATGTAGAGTTACGGAAACCATGCACTTTCAGTTTTGCAGCTACTTGTAACGCAAAATTTTAAGCACAATAACACACAAATTGGGGATTGGCAAAAACAACCTACACTTCCAGTACCCTGGCAAGTGGTATAAAGAAATATAAATGTTGGTTGATTTACTTAAAAGGTCTGTGAATGGTGCCTGTGAACATCAAAAAACTATCAGGGTTGCCACAATCAAGGTTGCCACTACTATTTAAGGAAAAAGTTCCTTGATTCTCGCTGATATTTTCGGCAAAATGCTACAAATATTCCCCTCATCTTTCCTGATACTCCTATATCCACCAGTTAGGATGTTATGATTTCTCTGGACAGATATGTGGTCAGGGAGAGCCTTGACCCTCTTTTATGTCGTCCCATCTGTTAGCTGCATAAAACAAAGAACTGTGCTTGTGTCTTTTATTCTATTTCTACGAAAATACCGGTTTTGAGTTGGAAAGAAGCTACTGATGAACTTGTGTTAAAGAGCTGTGAGGCATAAAATTTTCATTTCCACTCAAATGCAGAGATACATGTCCTTGGGCCTCGAACTAAAACTGATATTGCTCTTTCTGTTGGGATTACACCAACATCCACCATAAAACAAATTCCCCATAACAAAATAGATCATTAACTACCAACAACCATTGTCAAAATCCAGTTATCATAATGCTTAACATTTTTTACCCCATTGAATTTAAATAATACTCAAGGGAAAAAAGTATTGCAAATTCAAAGACGAAAATTTCTTGAATATCTAGCTCAACTCCAAACCGTAGAGTATTTGAATACTCTGAATAAAAATACTATCGCCTACTTCAATTCAAAATTTAAATTTCATAAAAGTAAAATTATAATCAGTGGAATTAGAAATTGTAAAATATCCCAAACTGATAGGAGTTAATAAAACATGTCACTTTTCTTGAGAAAAATGGGGACAACTTCCCTGACTTTCCCTAATTTTCAATACATCTCTTTTTTACCCTGGCATTCCCTGACTGAACATAAAATTCCCTGATTTTCCCTGATTTAGTGGCAACCCTGTCAATAGCCTGATAAAAATTGGCGAAGCACAACCTTTATATATCTGTGTTTTTCCTACATTGTAGATATCTTAATTGCGTGTTGTGATGACTTCCAGCACTTGCAATACCTCTAGCTTTTTCTGCACTGAACCTCCACATATCCAATCAATAAATCTGCCTCAAGTTTACTGACATCCTTCTTATAAGCCAATAATATGTTCATACACAATATCTCAGGACCCTACGAAAAGTAACTTTTCCCCGCAACTAATTGACAAAGTCATCAAAATCTGTCCTAGAGACCACCGTTGATTGATAAAAATTTGGCCTAAGGTGAAAATCATTGCAAGATCTGAAAGCTACCTTACTTAGCCCATAGCAAAGGAAAGCAATGAATGAGATATTTTAAAGAAAGAATGCATACATACAAGGGATAACAAAAATCCAAGACACTACTCCAAGTAGTGATAATGTTATGATGACTGGGGACATAATACCAAGAAACAAATATCTTTGGCAAGCACAACCATAAAAATCATCATAATCATCATTTGTATACCCAGTGTCTGCAACTTCATTTGACCTGAAAATATAAACAAAATAGCTTGAGCCCCTTTGAGCCCCAGTGCACATAGCTAGTTGCAAACTAAGTTTAATATCGATTGGATGGTACTGAGATTCTCAAGTTACATACAAATACCAGCAGTGACTTGATACATCTGCTATATGACATATTACGTTCATGAAGTGAACACTAACAAGACTAACTGTTATTTGTATGATTTACTACTCTAAATAATATGCTTTTATTTTGAACGTAATTTTCTTGCTATAAAATGCTTAAGCTTTGAATTGTTAAATTTTTCTAATAGTGCAGTTCTTTGACTATTTTGCCGCTGTAGGCAGTGGCGTACTTAACGGGAGGGATGGGAGGTCCAGACCTACCCAACTTCTCTACAACATGGTACAGAGACTTTCTGAAAAACATTGTGAACTTAATAGGAAGGGGGTGGGCAAAGCCGATGCAAATGAAATGTTAGAGGAAAATGTTTCAAATAGGGCATCCTATTGTTGGTTTTAATTGCGGATGTATCGTTCAATTATCTGCCAATTCCTCTGAAAGTTAAGGGAAACTGCTATTCTATTCAGAGAAACAATGATACCTAGAGGAACTGGTCTCTTAATATGAAAAGGCACACTTATATAAGAAATTTACAAAAAACCTATTCCTGGCTTGATAGACAGCTATCAGACAAGGGCCTTATTTTTTTTCTATTATTAGGGGCTGCACCACATGTTCTCCTGCAATAATGACATCCCTGCAATCATACAAACAATTACTATCAATATAAATATCAATTATTATAAAAAAGAACATTTAAATGTGAGAAATCAATTGCAAGAACGAATTTTCCTGCAAAGTGAAATCCTTATGGGTGTGCCAACTGGGGGCTGCGGGGCATGGGGGTGTCATGCCCCTAAATTCTATCAAATTTTTAAAGTGTACAATTCGTTTATTTTGCTGGTCATGGTTCAACCATGATGGTTGGTCATCATTAGCTCTCATTGTGTGATATTGCAAAATATATTGCTGTTGACAGTCATTGCTTCTATTCGAGTATCTTAAAATATGCCCGTGGCACAGTGCTACATGTTGCGGACAAGGGGATTCAGGTCACTACAGATAAATTGCCAAATATATGGAATGTCAAGCTGACTAGCTAAAGAGCAAACTGAACCATTTGACATCAAACTGTCTGATCAAACTGTCAGATCAAACTGCCTGATCAAACTGTCTGATCAAACTGTCAGATCAAACTGTCTGATCAACAGCACAAATGAATACAACCATCTTGGTATTTGTGTAGATAGCTCGCTTAACTTAAATTCGAATTTCCACAATTGCTGAAAAGAACATCTGGCAGACTAAGACTTTTAGCAAGACCGTACATTGATAAAGCAACTGCAGCTACAATCCATCAATCCATGATACTCCCATTTACCTATTGCGGCATACTACAGTTGAATAAAACCAAAACCCATTTGAGCAAGCTCGCTCATTTCACTCACGTGTACTGAAAATAGTCTTCAGAGACGGAAGCCTAATCCATAAGATTATGCCAACAGTAAATGCAAACAAAGCTTGGGCTTGCAAGCTGTTACGAAACCGTTTAGACAAGGAAACATGTTGGCAGCTGCAGAGTTATTTCACATTGCTGCAGCATGAAAAGCAGACTCGAAACAATCAGTTCAAACTAATATTTCCAAATGTCAAAACAGGACATGCAAGAAAATCGTTTACGTTTAAGGGTGTATGATGAACTAACGCTGGAACTTCATAAAGTTGAAAGCTACAATGAATTCCAAAAGCAAATTAAAGAAAATTTCAAACTATTTTACTTTGATGATATAACCAGCAACCTTCAGTGTAAATAGTTTTATGATATCCAGAGAGTAGACAAGTTGAAAATTATATACAGAACGTAATTATATACAAAACTATATACATAATGGACCTTGAAGCGTATTAACCATAACCGTATTGTAAGAACGTAATACGAAGACTAATGAATACGACTAATCAAAGCAATATAAGAATGTTCGGGCCCAATCCCCTACTTACTAAGTCCCAGGCCTCAGTACTTGACAAGTTTAGCTCTGATATTTATATTTAGTTTGATAACTTTATGACATTTTCGATTGATGCATAGTTGCTAAGTTTTGGTTATCAAAATACTAGAGAAATGGGCATGTCCATGTGACAGAGCTAAGAGGGTGTGGTTGGGGCTGACACCACCACTACTGGACAGTATTAAGGAAACCATCAATACATAGTAATAAGTGAAAAACAATACCATACATCAGAACCATGAAAAGCAATGGTTTTAAGAAGGATTAGTTTTGAAAAGGCCCCTGGAGCTGTGAGCTAGGAGTGGCTCCAGTCACGAACTGGCATAGTAAACAGCCCCAGATTATACACCGGGTGATGAGGCAGCCTCCCAAAGTGCTACCAGTAGGTTCAGGCCTCTGTACTATCTGGTGGTAGGCCTGCCGTGCACCTTTGGTACCCTCAGGTATAGCCTGGGATCAAACAAGCACAGTAGTCTCCCACGGCCACTGATCACAATGACCTTACCAATCAAAAAACCCGGAATCTCTATCCTAAAGCTGAAAGAGACAAAGTCCCTAAGGCCTGGTACACATTGCAAAGTTAAGTGTGTATGCCTGCGAGAGTTCATGTCAAACCTTAATGAGTACATGCAGTGTGTTTGAATTCCGGAGAGTGAGCGCTCAAAAAAGTTAAACTCACAGAAGACACTTTTTTGATCTTAGTATTTAAAGTTCTGAAGTGCCACAGAATGTCACACATCATCAGGAGGCAATTGATCGATGAACCTGTGGCTTCGAACTCATTTCAAGGGAAACAAGAAGGAAACGTTCACTTGTAGCATGCACACCGTTCAAAAGTCTCAGATACAATCTTAATCAGTTTCGTGCCAATGGGAAATGAATATGACAACCACTGTGGGCTTTCAACTGACGCTAGGAATGAACATTCTAAAATTTTTGTCATGTTTTTCAACTCTAGGATGCACCAAGCTTGAAAGATGTCCAAAGCGGTCTAGGGTCATTCGAAAATAATGATAAATGTACTCGTGATCCCTCTCTTCATATGGTTGAACCTCTTCTCTCTTCTTCTAGACATCATATATCCAAAATCATTTTCTTTGCTTCCTCCTTGTAAGACTTCAACGCCTTCTTAAAGGCAAAAGAGTAATCAAAATAGATGGCTATGTCTTTGAACTGTCTCATGACTCATGACTCATGACTCATGACTCATGACTCATGACTGTTCTCAGATAAACTCGCATGTTTAAAAAACGTACTAGTGAGTATGACTCGATGTTTAAATTCCACAGTTAAACTCTTAAAGGGCGTGCGCACTTAAGCGTACTTTCAACTTTCAGTGAGTACCAAGTATAAAGGCACCAATAGATAGAGTGATGGTACCACCCAGGACAATGAGATAATTCACCTACCACCAGCCAATACTACCTCTATGGCTTGCTGGCGCAAAAACAAAGATGTAACAGTGCACTAGCGCAAAGTGATCTGTTTCAATAGCAATGGACTGCTATTGTCCTATTGCGACTATCGACTTGTGAGGTCAAACGTGAGCCATCTACAGCTAACCAAAGGTTCCATTATGATCATAACGTCATGTTTACTTCCTTAATCGTATTCTGCTGCAATTTTCGTCCACCCTTGGCGAATGCACAGTAAACCATAAAGCCTTCGGCGCAGCTTCCTCATTCACTGTCAATATTTCCTGCGTGAGGTTTGCATGGATTTCATCCTGATGGAAGCCTATCCCAGAACCTAAAAACTCTATATTTTGTTTTTGCTTCTGGAATCCGAACAGCATTTGTACACATGACCTCATTAGAATCCCATTGATTGAAGTTTACAACTCCATATATAACTACAACATACTTGGCATGGTCGAGACAAACCTTGATAGCTCTGTGAATGAACATAAACTAATTATTCCCAGCTACTCTTTTGTAATCGGGTAGTGGGGTAGGGGTAACTCTGCCAATAGGAGTGGTAAGACCACTCATTCCCTCCACTAGTCTGCGGGAGGCTCTTGGGCAAGGCCGCGTACCCGCTCAGCCCCCCGATCAGGGTAACGTGAAATCGTGGCAGGCAGGCGATGGATGAAGTGTGAGAGCAGCTGGAGGAACTCCAGAACTGGTCTTGCATTTCCACGTGCCAGGCAGATGATACTAACTTTGATACAATGGCTGGGACACATGTCACACTGCTCTTGTAGAAAGCAACGGCAAACTACAACAAGTATTTCTTGCCAAGGAAACTTGAACATGACTACAAACAGCTCAAAGAACGATATGGGACTCAACAGTGAGACCCCCAAGCTGGATGAGCCCCTTATTAGTATTGGGGAAGAGCTTGAGGCCGGTGGGAGTATCACTCTTGCTGGGAGTATCACTCCAGCTCATGACGGCAAAACGCCTGATTCTACAGAGATGAGAAAGAACCGGAACAGATGGCTGAAGAGGAAACTCAAACTCGGAACGTGGAACATCAGAAGCATGGCAGCTGGTAAACTGAACACTATTATTGAAGAGGCGAAAACAATTCACATTGACATCTTGGGAGTTGCTGAACATTGTTGAGCAGGGAGTGGCCACTTCACAACAAGTTGCGGGGGACAATTTATGCACTCAGGTAGGGAGATAGCAGGTCAAAGTGGAGTGGGCGTATTTTTATCAAAAGTAATAGTGAGAAGCCTTATAGGATATAAACCAGTGAATGATAGAATCATCACCATCAAACTATTGGGGCAAGTAAAAACCATCATACTGATACAAGTATACGCTCCAACGTCTGCATCAACAGAGAAAGAACTAGAACAATTTTATGATGCATTGTAAAAAGAGATAGATAGCAAAGAAAATAAAGACATCCTGGTCGTCTCGGGAGATCTCAATGCCAAAGTAGGGTCGAAAAAATATACTGAAGAAGATGGAATAGTTGGAAATGTAGGGCTGGGAGAGAGAAATGATAGAGGAATCAGACTTGTTGACTTTGCAATTTCAAATCATCTAGCAATCAAAAATACAACGTTTGAGAAACACCCAAGAAGGCTGTACACCTGGACATCACCAGATGGAGTAACGAAGAACCAAATTGATTATATAATGATTGAAAAGAGATGGGCTTCGTCTATACAAAATGTCACCACCAAACCAAGTGCTGACTGCGACACGGACCATGAATTTCTTGTGGCAACATTTAAAGTGAAATTAAAATGCAAGAAAATAACTACAAGGCCTGTCCGCTATGACGTAAAGGAAATGGATGAAAACTTCAACATTTACAGAAGGGCAACAAAAAACATCTATTTGGAAAGAGCACAAAAACACTTGAGAAAGAGGCTTGTCAAAAGACAACCCTGGTTGACCGAAGAGACACTACAGAAGGTAAAACAAAGAAAAGAGGCAAAGAGAACGTCTGGAGCTCACAGTAATGACTATAAGGCAATAGCAAAAGAGGTGAAACAGATGTGTCGTAAGGATAAGAAAAAATATCTGATTAGAAAGTGCCACAAAATAGATGAATTTATGAAAGAAAATAAAAGCAGAGACACGTACAATGAAATAAAAAGCATCACGAGAACATTCAAACCACGACATGGTGTTATAAAAGATGAGAATGGAAAGGTCTTGACAGCGGCTGGAAAAATAGTAGATCGATGGAAAAGATATTGTGAAGGAATGTTCACAAGTAATGTACCAACAGCTGAAGTTCAACAAGTGAGGATTGAAGATATAGAAGAAAAGGAAGATCCATGCCTACCATCTTTGAAATCAGAGGTTTAATAGGCTATCAAATCAATCATTAAAAGATGCGAAAAGTCCTGGATGCGACAAAATTCAGGCAGAAATGATAAAAGCAAGTGGATTAGAGGGAATAGAGGTGTATCACAAGTTGTGTACTAAGATATGGTAAACGGGACAATGGCCTACTGACTGGAAAAGACCAATGTTTATAGCACTACCATAGAAAGGAGACTTACAACGATGCTCGAATTATAGAACAATATCATTGATCAGCCATGGAAGCAAAATATTGCTCAAAATCATAATGAGAAGAATTGAGAGCAATATTGAGGAAGAAGTAAACAAAACACAGGCAGGGTGTAGAAAGAACAAAGGGACACGAGACCACATCTTTAACTTACGCATGATTGTCCAGATATATCGGGAAATGAACACCAGTCTTCATACATGCTTTATCAGTTACTCCAAGGCATTTGACAGTATAAATCAAGGAGAAATGTGGAATACTCTAAAGGAAATGAACTTTGATCCTAAAATTATATTGCTGATTAGGTAGCTCTACGAAGGACCACGATCGGCAGTGCAGTTGGAATGTGGAACAACAGATTGGTTTCCAATCACAAAAGGTGTGAGGAAGGGATGCATACTGTCATCTAATCTCTTCAGTATTTACACGGAGGGAACTATGAGAGAAGTGGAGCATGACCATAGGAATCAGGAATACGATGAACCTACATTGCAAGGATTGCCCATAAGAGACTTGAGATATGCGGATGACATTGCACTACTAGCCACAGCCCCAAGAGGGCTTGAAGCTCTTATACACTCTGTTAAATATCATAGTGAGCAAAGAGGTTTGCACCTGAATGTAAAGAAAACCAAGATCATGGATAGAGACAAATGCAAAGAGGAGGTTGTAATAAGGATTAATGGGGAAGAAATAGAAAGAGTGAACAATTTTGTATATCTGGGAGCACGAATCAATGCAAATGGGAAGTCAACTCCGAAATAAGAAGAAGGCTGGCAATGGCAGGATCAAAACTGAAAAAGATGACAAACATCTGGAAGGGACAAAGTATATACACCAAACCGAGAATTTTAAGAAGTGTTGTATTTCCCACTGCAACATACGGTTGTGAGGCATGGACGATCAACAACACAGATAGCAGAAAGATAACAGCCTTTGAAATGAAATGCTACAGAAAGCTGTTGAGGATATCATGGACAGAAAAGATGTCAAATGAAACGGTCCGGTCTAGACTTGGAATCAAAGCCCCAACACTCTTGCAAAAATCAAAACGCTAAAACTGGTATACTTTGGTCACAAAAAGCGCCATAAATCACTGGAAAAGCATATTCTAGAGGCGAAAATCGAGGGCCGAAGAGGAAGACCTGCGAGGAGATGGGAACAGGACATAAAGGAATGGATGGGAACTAAAACAACACAGGCTGGAAGATTGGCGGAGGACCGTTCGCTGTTTCGTAGGAAGGTTCAAGAGGCAACGTCCTGTAAGAGGATTAGCTGACAGAGAGAGAGACTCTTTTGTAAAGAGCAACCATCCATCAAATACAACACGCAGAGGTGTAGGTCTTTATATAAATGACACCTTAAAGGAAACCAGCCCGTGCTGCATGCTGATCCTCTTTAAAGAATTCAAATTAAACCTTCCCTGCTAATGACAAAACCTGACTTAGTGACACTTCGAGGGTCTACTGTTTGCAAAATTTAGTCCTACAGTAGGAAATATTTTTTCGTTGATCTATAGAAGTCCACGCGAAACATCAGACGAATTTGATAAATTTGTGGAAATATTTGAGCCCATTATCCAGGGTGTCTACACAAGAGCCAAACCGTGTAAGTATAACAGGTGATTCTATCTGCCATTCTCCTTAATAAGTGGAGAATGAGCGTGAGAATGATGCAGGTAGCTATTTTGAACCATATATGTACGAATTTGGTTTGCCACAGTTCATCTGTGATCCAACCCATTTCATAGGCGTACCAAATCCTTCACTGGCCTCATTTTCACAAACCATTCCAAGACTTTTCTAGAAACTGGCATTCGCATAACCTTAAATGAGCAATGTCATCATCATATAGCATTTACCAAAATAACAGCATAAACCTAGCTCCACCTCCCTACAACCAAACTTTTTGGTACTCTGATCGAGCAAATGCCCAACCATTAGAAGAAGCATTGAATTGTGCAATTGACAGGAAACATTTCAGGGACTTCGGTGTCCAACCTTGCAAGCTAGAACGCAGAATGATATGATGTCAAACATCTTCTTGAACTTTATCCAACACAAGACCAGGACAGTTCCACCTCAGCAGGCACCCAGTGCAACCCAGGTCAGGAAACATACTAGTCTGCGATTAAAAAAATTTTTTTGAAACTGATTAGTAGTTTGTGTGGACTGTATGCAACATATGGCAGAGAATGACATATATGACCATGGCTGTATGCAACATATGGCAGAGAATGACATATATGACCATGGCTGTATGCAACATATGGCAGAGAATGACATATATGACCATGGCTGTATGCAACATATGGCAGAGAATGACAAAACAGCAAAATGGGGCAAAAATTTCAGTGACAGTTGCACAGGGAGCAATTCTAGTTCCCCTCTTCCTCCCTTTATGCATAAATGATCTGAAAAGAGATCTCAAAAGAAATGTTTAGTTATTTGCCAATGACAAATCAATTCTCTCAGTCACTAACAACTCAAATAAATCTACTTCAGATCTGAATCATGACCTAAATCTTATCAAAACTTGGGCACATAACTGGTGGATGTCTTGCAGTTTGGACCCTGCAAAGCAAGTAGATGAAGTGGCATTTTTCAAAACACAGGTTCCTACTGACCACCCACCTCTCTTTTTTAATGTTGTAGCAGTTATGAAGGTCAACAAACATAAACATCTAGGTGTTGTGCTGGACACTCACAGACGTTTTCAAGTCATATTCAACCTGCTATCAATTAAGTGAGATGAGAGATTCATTTTCATTTCATTCATTTAGGGAGGGTTGGACTCCAACCCAGTTATTTATCAAGGGGCCCTCCATAGAGAAACTTACAATATAATCTTGAGTTCAAGGAAATTTAGAGGAAGATCCACAACTACTCTGCCAAATTCATTACATCATGACATAAAAATGCTTAAGAACTATATCAACAATGGCAACAAGTATACATTCATTCAGCTTAAATCTATAGATGATCTAAGAAATCTCAGATTACTGGCCAAAGACAGAAAAAGATGGAGCACATTAGTTAAGGACATTTATGATGCTGCTAAAGCAGAAAAGGATTTCTAGTTTCTTTCTATATGAAATAGCTATTAAATATATATATATATATATATATATATATATATATATATATATATATATATATATATATATATATATATATATATATATATATATATAATCTACGAAACAAAAATTAGGAACAAATTGCTAAAAACTTACAATACATATTACTTACAAAAAATACTATATACAACAAAAGAGGAAGTGCTTCAAAGAAAATAGTTAAAAGCTGCCCCATCTCTACAGGGACTTCTTAATCTATTCAGGGAGAATGCCTGCTTTGACCCAACTAATAGGTTATTCCACAAATTTGCTCAACAAAATGAAAAACATTTTTGTCCTTTTGCAGAACCTTTCTTTGGTACCCTCACATCATTACAGAGGGTATGGGTAGAGCATGCTGAGTGTTTTATGAAATCTTTCCTTTTGAGGAAAGATTTAACATGATTGACGTTTTGTCGGAGGAATGCAAGAGAGACGTTTTGTGGAATCTGCTGTATGCGGATGATCTGGTTCTGAAGGCGGAGACAATGAAAGAGCTGGAGGAACTATCTGTTGGCTGGAAGCAGGCATTTGAAGGGAAAGGCCTGAAGGTGAACATGACAAAGACAAAGGTGCTGCAAGCGAGTGGTAGAAAGGGTGTAATAGTGGAAGTGAAGGAGGATCCTTGTGGAGTGTATGGAAAGCTGGTGAAGCAGAATTCGATGGAATGCACACGCTATAAGAGAAGGGTACACGCCAGGTGTGCCAAGGTGAAGAAGGTCAGCAACAGATTTGCAGTGAATTTTGTTTGCAGTAAGTGCTTGATTGGGAATGATTTGGATGAGGAAGATGGTCAGTACCTGATTGGAGTAGAAAAGGTGCAGCAATTTGTTTACCATGGCAATGTGTTGAACGAAGGAGGAGGATGTGAGATTGCGGTCTCGAGTAGATGCCATCCGGGTTGGGCAAGGTTTAATGAATTGGCTAGTGTCTTGTGTGGAAAAAGGCTTTCGTGGAAGTTGAGGGGTAAAGTGTACAAAGCGTGCGTCAGGTCAGTGACGGTCTACGAGAGATCAACGTGGAATGTGAAGGGAATAGAGGCTGGTATCTTGCAGAGAACGAAGAGAGCGATGGTGAGAAGGATGTGTGGTGTGAAGCTGGCGGATAGGTTGAACACGCTTGGATTAATGGAAAGGATAAAATTAGAAGATTCTGTACTGGAAGTAGTGAGAAGAAGTGGACTGAGGTGGTCGGGTCATGTATTGAGGAGGGAAGATGATGATCCGATCAAGAAAGCGTGGAGGCTGGACGAAGATGTCGTGAGAGGCAGAGGCCGACCGAAGATGACCTGAAAAGATAACATGAAACGAGAAGCTAAGAGATGTGGGTTGAAAGAAGAAGATGCGCCAGATCGTACAAAATGGAGGCGTTTGTCATGGAAGAACGCAAACAGCAACCTGTCGTAAGATGGAAAACGCTGTATAAATGATGATGATGATGATGGATAGGTATGCTTTTGGCTTCTATTCAACTACTTGCTTAGACAAACCCTAAACAAGACTATATGTTTGCCCACACCTCGACTGTGGTGACATTATTTATCATGTCCCTCAGAAAGTGTGTGATTTTAGGTACAAAATCATCATACATTGCCAGACAGAATGACTTGCATCTATCCAGTATTCTGCTGGCATAGCCATAGCTGGCACTCAGAAAGGTACACTAGAAGACAAAATATATGAGGTATTCAGCTGGGAATCATTAAATGACAAAAAGTGAAGCAGGCGCCTTGTTCTATTCTTCAAGTTCATCAATAAAATTGCACCTGAATATAAAAGTATTCTGTTCCATAAATTCATTGGTCTAACTATGCTCTTAGAAGCAAGATTGATATTGGGTGAATACAGGGGTGGATCCAGGTGCAGAACTGACTGGGGCACAGGCATAAGCGGATCCAGACTTTGGTTATAAGTGGGGCCATTTTGGAAAGACAATTGCGAGAGAAAAGACTTTTCATAGTCACTCCAATCTAAAACTTTTCAGGAGTGTTATGTAGAGTGCTCAATTAACTTCTTATTCATTTTCTTGCCTAATTCATGTGGCATACCTCTGAGCACAAATTTTTGCCACACAAAATATTACCATTTGGGGGCATGGCCCCCTCCCCTCCCTTGGATTCGCACATGGGCACAAGTGAGTGCAAAGCGTGAGATATAATGGATCCAAAATGTGTTGGAGAGCGCCCATCAAACAGTCAAGAAAAGCCTTTTTACTTCTGTTTCATGGCCACTTCCATATTTTATGTACCAATAGTTCTGAAAGAAGTATGGAAAAGCACTACATCACCATTGGTAAACATGAGTGCCGAGCTATATTGCTTAACAACAGGTTTCATACCAAGAAGGATAAAATGTCCTAAATGTTTCGAATTTATCTACTGTCCGCAAATATGAGAATATAATTTACATAGGTCAAGCACGATGCTGGCAAATAAAAGGTAAATGCTACATTTAATAAGTGGGGGCAATAAAAAATAAAAGTGCTTGATAAAGGCTAGAAAAATCGCTGGCTGGCAAAAATTGGGGACTGAAGCTCCAGTAGTTCCCTGTGACACACAACTGCTATCCAATGAAAGTATCCATGTAAACAAATACTGTATATTTTGGCCTAAGGTTGCAGAATGTTTCAGACCTTTAACCATAGACCTAAGTTCAGTTCAGTTCATTTTTTCAGCTCAGTTCATTTTATTTTAAAAGTGTGCTACCATAACAAATAATACAAAAATTGAAGGAATATTTCTATTTGGTACTTTCCCATTGGTCTCATGATGGGCTAAAAAGGGGCTTGCAGGTTGTCTGTGACAAATTATGATTGACTAAAAACTCAATTTTACTTATAAAAAGAACTTTACCTTTAAGAATTTGGCCCATAGTGACAAAACCTTAGTGCAAAGCCTAGGAAACTATGCTACATACTAGGAAATTCAGCTCTGCAAGTGCCCCCTCACTTGGAATGTTGATTTACCATATGATATGGTACCATAGGGCTATCTCTTGGTTTCTTATCAACAGAGTACCTATTTTATCAGCCTCCCTTGTGACTGGCAATGGTACACGGAAAAGACCTAACCAATGGATACTCACTACAAGGTAATCAAGTGAGCTGAGTTGAAGCCATATTGACACTTGTGCCAGTGTCCAAGCACTTCCTGTTAAATTGAGTCAATCCAATGTTGTTCTATCACAGGAAAATATTCTTTTCTGCTGCAAAAATGAGTTATTCTGTTGCAAAAGTGAGTTACTTCCCTAAGGAAGTTCAGAAAACAATGTTCAGCTGAGGCAAACCAATAGTTTCCATCTACTTCTCTCGCAGATTGTATTGCTATCCAATGAAAACACAATGGCAGACAATAAATGATAAATGATGACCAATGAAAGGATGCTAAAAGACATTTAAGACATTTATAGTAGATGGCATCCGGAAAGCTCTTCCTTGTATGCTCACAGAGCCTCTTGTACTAAATACTGGTGCTCATGGCAAACTTGTATTGCTGGGTGGCTATTCACAAACTCTAAAACATTAATATCTGGAATTTTGACTGAGTTATGTGACTCATGTGATACAGTCAGAACCCACCCCTAGAGTAAGTGCAAGAACAAGCACTTTGAGTCAAGTTTTTATCCAAATTAATTAAATAAATGGAAAAGCCCTGCTGCTGAGATAAAAAGACTCACATACAGTAAGCTTGTTCAAAAACAGACTCTCCTCTCAAATCTGAGCATCCCAGAAACATATTTAAGGAATTCATGTCAACTGGCAAAGGTGTTGCTGTCTTCACCCAGATACATGGAGGTCTTTGCAAGCTACCTTCTCACAAAGTTAATCATAAACTTTCAAGACACAGTTGAGACAAAATGTCCGATCAATAATGGAATTGAGGATAATGAATTCCTTTTGTTGTATTGCTGTGCATATGATGATCAAAGGCACAATCTCCTTAGTGCAGATAATGAACTACTCCATCTACACAGCATTGTAGACCTGACAGCTCAAACCTTTATATGTGAATAATATTGCTTGTGTCATATTCTTTTCTCTTTTCTAAATATGCTTTCATGTGTTCAGTAGCTCTCATTTGTTCTTCACTTCTTTTACTAACCACCCACTCTTTCTCGCCTTTCTTCTCAATTATTTCCTTGACTTTTTTTACACTTGATGATAAAATTTACTCAGAGCCAAACCCGAAAAATTTGGAATTAACTCTCAAAGTCAGATGTATTCATTCATTCATCTGAGCATTTCCTGCAACACTAGCAATGTAAATACAGGTAAACCAAACCTATCTCTCATCCTTCTCTATTACTCTTTAGTACAACTACAGAGTCCTGTATACATGTAACTTTGAACATGTAACTTGCTGCTAGTTGGGCTGCAAATAGTTCTGCTTTAATTTCTCCTTTCACATTTAGCTTATAAAATACATATTGATTTATTTTCCTAAATGCTCAATACTAAAGTGGGCTTAAATTTGCTTTACTACTAGCTTTATCATTATACTTAGTATATTGTAACTCAAAGCTGTGGATCTGTAATTAGGAATGTGTAGATCTGTAAATAGAGCACATAGATCTGTTTACTGGCAGTAGGTTATTAAAACTACCAACAATTCATATTTATGCTAATGGTGTATATTAGGGCCAATAAATTCCTACATAACAGTAAGATTTATCATTCTACCTTGCAGACAACCTGCAAATTGGTAGCTTCTGCCAAGCTCTCAATGTGATTCCAAGAAAATACCACACACAAAGGTTATGAATTGCGGATTTGAAAGCATTTCTTATTTCAAGCTGTGGGTTGCAATGATAAGTACTGTAAATCCTTGAATTAGCCCCCTGGGGTTTATTTAATTCTTGATGCTTTTTGGGTAGGGCATATATTCAAGGGGGTGTAGTCAAGGGGAGGGCTTATCTTAGGAGGGGCTTATACAATTATTTGATACATGTCGCATAAAAGGTTCATGCTCAAAGCTCCCATGCTCCAAAACATTAAAAGCTCAGTCTACATTTAAGCATTAATGTATCAACCATCTGGGGTTGGGGCTTACTCGAGGGAGGGGCTAATAAACAAGTTGAAAGTCTAGCACAGGGGCTTATTCGATGGGAGGGCTTATTTGAGGGGGGCAATTTGAGGATGTACAGTAATAGAAAATACCTTTGCACTGAGAAAATACCTTTGCATTCTTCTGCCTTTGTTCAGTGGATAGTGCGTACTAGGTGGATGAATGTAACAATCGCTAATTTTCACGTACTGAAATGCCACATGGCTGTAACATTGTCTTTGCTTCTAAGGATACATGTGAAAGGTGTGCTTCCATCGGTGAATTCAACTAAGTTTACAACCATGCACGTAACTTCAGCAACCCTGCTTCTGCACCAGTGCTATGAGCCACTTTGCGCCGTTTATTTGATGAGCCTCGATTGTGAACTGAGTCTCCTTCCGCACTTTGAGCCTCATTGGTGTTTTCAAATTCATCACCATGGCAATTGTATAAGTATGAGATCTATGTCGCAATGCTAGTGCGATAAACGCAAAGTGATCTGTCGTAACTACACAAGGCACAGACAGTCGGTCTACATTAGAAACATAAACTTGAAAGATCAACTTCTATGTGATAACAATAAGTCAACGTATTTCATTGTAAGCCAATCACATTCGATTATCAGAAATTCCCGAATATTCAACTTTGAAGTAAATCGCACTTTGTGGCGCAACTGGTGTTTAATGGTTAGACATTAGACACTGCCTATGGTGGAAAGAATGCGCATTGACGAAAAGAGCAATTCAAAAGAGCAATGGCATATTGATGAGATGTAGGAATGATGTCTGTTAGCGTTTCTACTCCTGTGCGAAACCCAAGTCAAGTAGATGGAAGGTATACAAGCTTTAAAAGAACATCGAGAAGAGCTAAGGAAGATAGTGAGGTAAACAACTTATGTTTATTATGGCTATGGCCGCATATGGCGAGCTGTACAATCGAGATTTAGGCCATGAGTTTAACATGAGGAGCGTGTCAAAGAGTTTGTAGTTCCGGAAACCTGCAGCACGAGAGATATTATGGACACTAACAAAGACTAGCCTGGCTCCCCATTAGGCGCTCAGACGCATTTTGGGAAGGGGTACATGAAGTCAATAAACGCATCATGTGCCCTTCTGCTGCGATACCCTTCAGTACTATTCTCTTCGTTTTTGTGTTAGGTGTTCAATAGTACATGGCAATAGCAAGTAAGTATGTTGCCAAAATCAAGGTCGGTTGTTCAGAACCAGCCCCATAGAATGTAGCAAAGATGACAGATTGGTCTGACCCTGGTCATTTTCAGTTGACGAGGCTCGTCCAGATATTAACAAGATTAATAGAACATTAAAATCAGCAAATTAATGAACAAGTGAGTGAAGCCGTTAGTGATCAAAGCTTTGATTTCATAACAAGGAAGTTACTCGTTGGCAAATTCTGGTGCATGTGAAGGTTGGGAGTATTAGGATTGGATACAAAGTAACGTAGCAATTTATTGCTGATATGATGCTGAATGGAGTTATCACCAAAGTATATTGCATACAAGGATGAAAGCATCAAAATAGTCAAAATAACACAGAGAAGATATTCCCCATGCACTACAATTATAGTAATCTGGTGTACATTCAGAGGGATCCTAGATTTTTTAGAGAATTTTTAGATTCTATGGTCTATTTCAACTCAAGTTGGTTAATCTGATGACTTTCCTAACTCCATGCTTATGCAACACCAGGAAATTTTCATCTTTATTATATTTCCCTGACTAAGTGATTAACTTCTTCACTTCATCTTGCTAAAGTGGCAACCATCTGATACTCTTTCTACTTGTAGACGTGAATCTCAACTGGCTAAATATTAGCACTTATTAAAATTGAAAAGTGTATTAATTACACTAAATGTCAGTCTTTGCAGAAAGATAGTATTGAAGTATGCATGGCTCTGAAGAAGGCATCACACCAGAATATTAACAGTGCTTCTGATGTAGTGAATGACTCATTGGATTCCAATGGTAGAATGACAGTGTTCCACAGCTATTTCATTTCACCTCCATGGTGTAGTATGAGATTCAGAACTAGCATCAAACTCCATTGCTCCCATTACCTTGGAACATTCAGTCTTGGCCTTTTAATTCTAGAAATAGGAATTTATGGTTCACCTTTTCTTGGTTTGCAACTCCTGCCATAATATTTGTTAGAAAATCAAAAGAAAATCAGGTTCCGCTAACCCTAATATAGGGTTACATAAGCTATTAGTGTGCAGATTTAATAAAGGTTATCTAAATGGTGTCTGAAAGTGAATAATTTCTCACATTTACTACAATTAGGTACAAGCTTTTGTTGAATTTAAGTGAATTATTGGTACACCCTAGGATGTTCCAACTGGCAGTTTACGGGAGCAATCTCCTTACAATGACACCATAGTATCTGGTGATGAAAGTGAAGTTGATTTAAACTTAAGTCCAGATAAAGATGTTGATGATGACAACTGTGAGGATGAATGGGATACAGATTTAGAGAGTGAAGGTATTTTCATTTAATGGCTTGTGAGGTCTTTAAGAGCATCTCTGTTTTACTCGAGATATTTAATGCCATTTTGGCATTTTACTTTAGATGCCTATCCTAGTGATCACAAAGGAACTGATAACAAGCCAGGAATTTTAAGGTATTACAGCTGATGAATACTAGGAGAAGCAAATTCCAAGAAGGGTCAATTTGCAGGAATTATGTATAGGTGTATCAGCAAGTGTATCAGTGAAAGGCATGTATATCATAATGAACTATTTAAGTAGCCAGATCCAGCTCCTTATATTTTCAGTTGCCATGTGTAATTCTATTTTCATCAAAGGCTGTCATTTTCAATTAAAGTATAATATCTGGACTTAATCTAGCCTAAGCAGACAATATTTAAAGCTTTGGATATCATCCATAGAAGACAACCACAAGTTTGATGCCTGTGGGAGAGTTACTTACATCTCTGCTTGCAGTGACTGTGGAGTCGTACCAGCATCATACTATTTAAGACATATGAAGGATACTAAGTTGGAGATGCATCATCATGGTCTTGGAGTAAAAGGAGCAAGAGCAATGGCAATAGCCCTTGTTGTAAGTATTTGAAATAGCTGTTTTCTAAGAGTTTGGGAATTATAGTATAACCATGCCCTTAAGAGTCTACATTCCTAATATTTTTCTTGATTTTTGATCATTTCTCTCCATTTCTGTTTCCTCATGACTGTTACCCATGTGGTAAGCTTGGCCATAAGTATAGTCTAGCCCTGGGTGGCAGAGTGGTGCGTGTGTGTGTGTGTGTGTGTGTGTGTGTGTGTGTGTGTGTGTGTGTGTGTGTGTGTGTGTGTGTGTGTGTGTGTGTGTGTGTGTGTGTGTGTGTGTAAAACTTTACTGGTTTTTATGATACCTTACCACATATTAGAGATAGGGGCATTTGCCCCATGCACCAATGCAGGCCTTTTTAATAAAGGGCATGCAATAGCTGACACGTGCACAAGTACATACCCAAGAGTTCATTTGGGGGTGATTGATCAGGTACCCATTGCCCAGTGATGGTCCGTTGCCCAGTGATGGCCGATCACCCAGTGACATTTATTTTCCCTGTTAAGAGTGATACCCATAATGCATCAAGTGTTTGGATTCGATGTTTGGTAATATGCCAAACCACACCAAATGTTTTTTCAAAACAGAAACTTCACCATTGCTCCCTGTTCTCAATCCATATTGGTTTCACCACTGGCCATTGGAGGCAATGTTTGTTAGTTCCAGGTTGTAGTGAACTTGCGATGTTGCTCAAGGATTGGATCTCACAAGGAGGAAATGGAAAAACAGATTGTTTGCAGATAGAAGCAAAGTCTATAAAGTTTTACTTTGTCCAGCTCTGATAAAATTTGAAATTTAGACAGCACTGGGCCTCATAGATACATTAAGAACAGAGGAACAGAGAGTGACAGAAGATTATTGATGGATGGGGTTCTATACCAGGATTTGGCAATTCCCGTGTCATAACAATTTCCAGACATAAAAGTATTATTGGAGAGCAATAAAGCCTTTTTCTTATGATCTCTTGCTATGCAAAGATAAATGTGGAAACATTTTTAAAAAAATCTGCTGCGATTTTTGACTTGATATAGCTATTTCATAGCCATGAAAGAGGTCTTCTTGACAAATGGTGTGTAGGATTAAGATGCAATGTGACCGAACCGGTCACATCCTTAGCATGGAGAATGGATGAGGGGTTACAGATGATGATACTTTTGATACCCAATTGTAGCAGGGAGCGAATGTACCTTGTGCATTCTGAGTAGAAGTATTCCATATGTTCATCCCCTGTGTATTTAAAGTGTTGCACATGTATAGCATGCAAATACTTCCTATGCATGCCTACATAGTACATATAGATGCCTTGTGACACTATGTTCCACTTAAACTGTCTGTGAGATGTTATTTAGCAAACAAATGTAGTCTAGAACAGGCTATGTTTAACTATTAACCAATTCAGGCCTTCTCATACAGATTTCTTTAAGTACCACTTTGGAATTGTACTTTCCTATATATTTTGGCTATATATTTCTGCTCACCGTTTGGCCATTATCCAACGTCTCTTACTGTGACGAGAGTCAGGCAACAAAGGCTTTTCTGTGTTCTTGAAGAATGCTCCAGCCTTTTTGAGCTACAGTGAAGCACTGTGGAAATGTTAGGAAGCAAACAGCGCCACAGTTGGTTAGTAGATATACCTGACTCCCGACGTGCCTCAATCTCATGGGTTACGGAGAACTGTGGTATGGTGGTACTGTTGCAAATATGTATATCAAATGTGCACTTGCTGGGTTTTTGTATGGAGGATACTGTTAAAATGTACAAATGGTACACGCCACTCCACGTCACCAAATGCACTAGTAGTGGCATGCGCACCACCAGTGGAGAAAAGGTAGTTTAACTGAACCTGGACCATTGCTGATAATTTCTAATGAAGAGAAGTACCGGTAGCAGACCCCTCTTGGAAGGTTTCCTTGCCACGATATGTCGAGTTTAAGAGCAGTGTTGTTACTGCTGATTCAGATATTGAAACTGAGCCAGAATCAGAAAATGAGAAGGAATCCAGCTCGTAAGAGGAACTTTGAATTATGACCACTGGAGCAATGGACTTTTTTATGGTTTTCTTGCCGTTGTATTAAAAGATTTTTGTCACTCTGTTATTGGTTGATACCAAACAGACTGTTAGGGTCGTAGGAGTGTACTGAAGCATTTGTCTGAGTTTGATGACAACATAGTTACTTGGCCTTTGACTTAATCTAACATTTGTTCATGTAGAATTGTTGACGCTTACCTCTCTCTGAGTTCTGAACTTTTTGTTTATGAATTAGCGGTAATTGAGCACTTTCATATAAAAAATTGTTAAATTATATTTAGACCATTTGGTTATGGATTCTTGAAGCCTTTGGAAGCTACGTTAATTATCTCCAGAAAGTAATTGAAAGTCACGTTCTTTTGTAGACAAACACATTTGTGCTTAATTTGAATTTATCAGATAATAGCTTGGGTCCGGAGGGTGTCAATTACATATGCAATATGTTGAAAGAAAATTGTTACATAACTGATCTCGTGAGTATTCTTCGTTTTTATTTGGTTTTTCTTTTGTTTTCTTTATCCGTATATAATTTACAAACAACAAAATATAGGACTACACCACAGGGAGCATGGAAATACATAGCAACCCTGTGGCGATTACGAATAACTAGTAAACTAAAACTACAAACACATAAGTAAGCCTATCTGCATAGCATGGTAGTTGCACACATTGGGCAATGGTTAGTAAGAAGTTAAACGTAAAAAGGTGTTACGTACCGACGTGTCGAATTAAAGTTATGAATCACCATTGCGGGTTCTACCATGCTTTGCAGACAGGCAAATAAGAAGCTAGAAAATAAATTAGAATTTACTTACAGAATGAATACAAAAATGTATCGACAGCTAATTAAATTAATTAATAAGAGAGGGGGCATTCTCAGTATTTACGTCTATTCAAGGCGTTGGGAGACTTGAATATATTCTATGGTTGCACTGGGAATCTTTGCGTTCATTTCAAATGAAAGACTTTCATGACCATAAAGGAGAATTTTTACTGACTCGTCATTTGAGAGATTTCCCATACCATTTGGCAACAATATTGCATTTACACCATCGAGAAGATCACGTCTTATATCATCATACATATGGCAGAGCAAGAAATAGTGCTCCCTATCCTCGACACCATCATTTATTGGGCATAGCGGGTTCGTAGTGTCACTAAAATTGTGCATGAAATTATGAAAATTTAGCCTGCTAAGGCCAATTTGGTTTTCTCATACATTAAGGCACGGATATAACGGCTTTTGTGAAGAAGATAGTGATTTTTTTGGAAAAGCCTTTCGATGCAGTTATATTGCTTCCCAGTATATTTAACGTGCAATTCAGGATTTTTGATAAAATTTGGTCATGTTTTATTATTTTTGCTAAGTGACGTGTTTCCTTTGTATTTGTATAGAATACTGCCCTTCTCATGATTAAAGAAGGGGTTTTGGCGGGGAATGTTTTGACTGCTATTATATTGGTCATGCAGTTTGGAAGGTTTTCATTTATGTTACACATACATTGTTGCTTTTCTCACCTGCTAAATGTTGTGAAGTCTGTGGAAAATAAAGAATTAGGTGTTTCATGGTTGTTGTTCCCATCTTTTAAACTCAGTTTCTACTTTTTCAGCCCTGACATGGCCTTCAGATCACGCCCTTTCATTGCGTAGATATTGTTCACACTCCCCGTGGTGGAAACAATCAAGTTCAACCCCTGCATAAATATTATTATGATTTGATTATTTGTTATGTTAGCTGTTCATGAGCAAACATATGCGTCGTAATCGAATACAAAGTAAAAAGTTCATTAGCAAAGTACAAACACTATTATACTTTGTGATATGTTTTGACACTTCGGTTACCAGCGGGTTTTTGAAATGAAAGGAACCGATACTTTCCCTCATATTGTATATTGACAATTAGTAACAGCAGGTTTCATTTGACTTCTCTTTATGGGCAATTTTTGCCTAGATTTCATTGAACCAATTTAATTGCATTGTTTTTGTCCGATTGGAGTACTTTTCTTGGTTTATGTTATCTTCTGTTTTTCAATGGACCGTAGGATTTATCAGAGAATAAAATTGGCCTGGATGGAGTGTCATCTATTACAGATGTTCTAATTAATACAAATAATTTAAAGAAATTGGTATTACAAGGTAATGATTAGTGCTATCTACGATCATTTTTGTTAAGCGTGCTGGAAATTTCAATGAACACGGAAAGCGCAGATTATCGATGAATTTTGAAATGTAAACGACAACAGAGACAAGGAGAATCACCTTTTATGCTGAACGTTAAATAGCAAGATAATATTGACATAGAAAAAGCCTTGTAGTTGATGGATTGTTCTTATTGGCCACCCTACTTTTGCAAATATTTAACTAAATATTATTCTGTTGAGGTTTCACCTCAATAAAGCTTTCTTTGGTTCATTTGAACGTCTTGTACATCTTTAATAAGTCTTCATTGAGAGAGTTACTGAAACTCAATTGTTTGAACACTCAAGATTGGATAGCTTTTCTTTGCATGTCAACATGTATGGATCATTGGATACGAACTACAGTTTCTTTATAGTTTGCAGAGCCATATTTACAAGAAAGATATGTATTGGGAGATTACACTGGGGAATTGTAAAATTGCCAAAAAATATATATTATTTGATTTGAAAGAATGTGAATGTATATATTGTAGTGAAAAGATGAGAGTTAAATAAGAAAGGACCGGTATACTGTTTTTATGAGACCCAAGACGTTTCTACTCAGACACTGCTATGCAGGTTGACTGTTAAAAATCTAAAGCCTGTAAAATCTTTCAAGTATGCAAATCGGCAATTTCACTTAGAAATCTTAATGAAGTGGACATCTAGAATCATTCAAATAAAGAGAAGAAATCGTAGAATCAGCGAAGAGACAACAAAAAGCCTGTATGGTGAAATGGTGATGTATTAACCATGATTTAACAAACTATGGTACAGCGACAATTGAGCATGAAGACTTGAACTGGCCATGATATTGAACGACTAAATCTTGTCGATTTAAGGTTGTATAATAATCATGATTTTGAGCGACTTAAACTTGAGGACTGGAACTGCAACTTTCGTATCAGCCATTATTCATTGTCGACCGTGAAAGAAAAAGGCAATAAATAGTGAAGCATTTAAAGGATAAATTTGAATTATTGTGATAGATAGAAAGGTTAGATGGCAAGTTATGCATGAAGAAACCGAGAGAAAACACCGTAGAGAAAAACGAAAGTAAGATATAAATGACAGAGAGGAATCTATGACTGTTAGAAGTTGAGAGATGCTCGATAACGAGCAATTGAAAAACTTTTAGAGATTACTAAATCGAGTTCAGTAGAGTCTTTGCTGACGACGTAAAAATTATCAAGGGAGATGCTGGGATGGCCAGTACTGAATATGCGTAAGAGTATTTCCCATGAATGTTTTGTAAATCCTTCAGCACACTTGTTCGAAAATTCTCTCATGACTAATGAATGTTTATACCATGCCCTTAAAGCTAATTATTTGTGTTCTGTAGGAAATGACTTAGATGCAAAAGCAGCTTCAATATTGGCAGAAGGAATTTCTGTAAGTTTTTTCGTCAGTTTTGGGGATTTAGTATCATTTACTTCCAACGGTAATTTCTCGAATAATTGGAAAATTCACGTTATATATGCATGGGTTTTTGATATTTGAAGAACACATCAGACCACACATATTTTAATCTGTTAAGACTATTTGTGAGTCAAACACCCAAAGCCCTTCTTTGTTGTATAGTTCTGGATTCTCATTTTATGACTTTGTTGATAAAGTTTACCATTGCCTACAGTTCCTACTCTTACTCTCAAGCCAAAATAACCTTGTCATATTGCTTTGATTAGTGCCGCTTTGTATTAGAAAACATCATACCTATTTCTACTGTAGTATCCTAGTATGTTTACTTTCCAACCACTGTGTTATGCAAATCACTACAGGTTACTTCTGATTATTTACTCTGCTTTATGTGAATTTAACTTTGATTTCGAATAGAATCCACATTGTCAAACTGTCACGCACTTTTTTCCTTACTTTCAATCTGGCTATTTTCCTATACAATAATATCTATTCAAATGAGCCGATCCCCTACATTTGGTTTCAAGTTTTACGGCAGTGCAAGTACATTTTCCAATAGGGCAACACATCTTTGAAAATCCTGGATTTAAGTCACAATTCGTTAGATGAGCAAGCTGGATTACATTTGGGACCGGCAATAGCCGCCAACGAATGGCTGGATTCTATTAACCTCAGTTGGAATCATCTACGTCATAAAGGGGCATATTCCATTGCACTATCTCTCAAGGTAACTTTATCCCATTATAGGTTATGAAGTATCAAGACTCAATGGCACCTTTAGTTATTTATTATTAGATCCTTATGCGATTAGGAAACCTTTATTTGAAGGGTGCAGAACGCTCACTTTGAAAGTTTTCCTTTTCATCTTAGCTGCGATTCAAGTGCATTTGGATGTGCATTTTTAATACAGGAGCGCCAGTAAAACCGATATTTAATTTCACTATAACGCGAAAAAGCAGGAACATTCTTTTAGCATACTGAAAGCTTTTTCGTCCGACACTCGTCAGAGTATGAAACGTCGGATAACGACCGATAGGTGAACCGAAATATATAGCCAGATGCGGGTGCACGTGGCATGATGAATAATGCGTCTATTTGGCCCTATGATTGGCCAATTAGCACCTATTCACCATTGGCCAATCATACGGCCAAATAGACGCATTATTCATCATATCATGTGCACCCGCATCTGGCTATATATTTCGGTTCACCTATCGGTCGTTATCCGACGTTTCATACTCTGACGAGTGTCGGACGAAAAAGCTTTCAGTATGCTAAAAGAATATTCCCGCTTTTTCGTGCTATAGTGAAGTTCTGTAGTACCAACAGACTTTTCAAATATTTGATTTAGAAAAAACATTGATCAGCCATCTCTTTAGCCTTGACTTTCTGGATTCGTATTTGAGCAGCTAATCGAAACTTCCAACAGATCGTAACCCATAGCAAAACATTCATTCCATTAAATCTTCTCTATATGAAATTTATTGCGTCAGTGAGGCCATTTGGGATATTTATCATTTAATATTAACACCTTAAACGTAGATTGCTAGTGTCTTTATAATAGCAGGTAGTTCAAGACGTTTGATATTCACTTAAAGAAATTTTATTAATTTGACTTGCCTCAATAAGCTTTAAGGCTACCTCTGCACTATCAGCAGATTTTGAAGAAAGCTTGAACTGTGGGCCAGAAAATTCAACATCATTATTTTAATTTCAGAGCTATTTGTGGTCGAACTCCACGTGAATTACTACTTACAGAATGTAGGCCATTACAGTCCCATCCAATCACTGTGAAAAATAATTCGTATCTTTACCACGTTCGAATGCACTGTATATTTGTCTGTAAATTAGCACATCATAACATAGAATTTCATGCTTTAACGTTAATACACACTTATACCAAATACTTTGTTGAAATTGCAAGACAAGAAGTCCTCCATCAAAATACTAATTCAAGTTCGTAGTTAAAAATTGCTTCAGTTAATTGCTGAGAATTGTTAAAGAAATACTGTAAGGAAGTTACCATTTGAAAAAAGAGTAGCATGAATCTTTTTCGCCCATCAACAGCTATGGAACTTTGCTGATGATATTTTATTCTATCTGACTTGGTTTTCTGGCTGAGTTATTAGTAAAGCTCGTCCCCTTCACACCTTTCCCCTTACATGGGCTTCTACTAGAAATAAAAATATAGCTTAGCTCTAAATTTAAATCCCATTATAAACTAAAGAAATTGATTCCTTTTTGTTCACGAAAACTGCATCGTGCTGATATCAAGTTTCTGTCACGGAGATGTTTCAAAAGAGTTTTTTCTTATTGTAGGAGAATAGTACCCTGAAATCTCTGGATTTATCTTGGAATGGCTTTGGAAATGACGGAGCACTTGCGATTGGCGAAGGAATCAAAGATAACAGTTCTCTTCTTGAATTGGACTTGAGGTTTTTCTTCTCTTTTTTCATAAATTTTACATTATCTGTAGTCTGTAGCATTTACAGAGACTGGACGCAAAAACTGGCGTTAAACCAGCACATTGGGTTAATTGGCTGCACCAGTATGAAAAAGTAGTTGAAATGAAAGGAGTGAATAAAGTCAAGACCCAGATTGCACTTATGAATTTCGTCATGGCCATGGATCTTGAAATCTGTTTCTGTTGTATTTTTCAGAAGGAAATAAATATATCATGTTAGAGTGTTTTAGTGTTCATTGGACTCCCAATTTCTCTTTGCAGCAATAATCGAATAACAGTAGATGGTGCTGCAAAATTGAACAAAGGTTTAATGATGAATGAAACCCTTCGAGTTCTTAGATTAGGACAAAATCCAATGCAAAGCCAGGGGGCATACCTCATTTTGTTGGCCGTGAAAAACAACCCAAGCATTGCACTGGTAGAAATAGAGCTGACGGTATGTAAGCATATCTTGTTTGTGAAGTGTGATTTGCTTTTCAATCTATGCATCTATGTTCTTTTGGTGCTTAAAGTATAGACTGTCCTGGATATCGTTTTTTGCCATAAGCTCATTTATTATCATTGTTGTGATTGATATTACTGCATATGTTATATTACTAATAATGTGTCCGCTATATTTGGTTCCAATTAGGCTGCTTTATATGGAACCTGCATGCAGAAGGCGACAACATTTCGATGACAGTCTCTAGGGAATTTTCCAATTCCGAATTTTTTATCACTGAAAACAGTCGAGAATTAAATGGGCATATCTATATGAATTGTGTAATCCATGTTGCATGTGTTTCATTGATTGGTTTGTGTTAGCACTTCCAATGTCTTTAGTATCCAGTCTGAACACGGAACCCTGACAAAATTCTAAATGTACATTTTAGATTAAGGAACTACTAGGGAGCTTTTTGTGTTGCAATATAACCAGAAGAGGTCAAAAAATAAGGAACTCTAGAAGCTACGACTTTAGCTAAGTTTCTCATCAGGAACGTGTATCTTGCTTAGTATTTCACCTTTTCTGTGATAGTCATAATCACATCTATATTTTGGTGCAATCTTTGCATGACCAGACCTTATGTGTAAGTTAGATACAACGTGATGTCGCATGTTTTTCTTTGCTTTGTTCCTTGAACTTCCCGTTTTGTTGTTATGTCCGTAGATTTCCAGTAACTTAGGAATCCATATTTTACGAGCAGTATAAAAGTTTTTTCTGTCATTTTCCTCAGCTACATTTGCATTCTTTCTCATTCACTCTCCGACCAATCGCCTGAGAAAATTGAGCCTTTCCATGCATTTCATATTAATGTCACTTATGTATTTTGTCTGGAAAACTGTGTCCATAGTGTTTTGGAACTGCGTTATTTTTAGGGTATTCAAATAAACGAAGATTTTTATGGTTTGCTTCGTGAAATAGCGGATTTGCACCCGACTTTGAAAGTCCTGCACGGTGGAGCAGGGGGGATTCCTGGGAAAGCTGAAGGTAGGCCGAAACCGATGAAAGTATTGAAGGACTATGTGAGAGACAATCGCATGCGCTTATTTGACTTCTTTAGTATGATGGATAAAGATAGGAGCATGAGTTTGACAATAGCAGAGTTTGCCAATGGATTGAAAGAAACTGGAATTCCACTTACGAGTGAAGAGCTCTTGGATCTTGTTAAAAAGTTGGATAAAGACAATGATGGAGAAATAGATTACAGGTTAGTTTTGGGGTCCTTAATTGTTAGTTTTTGCCTTTTGACTTCCAGGAATCTCCACATGGTGGCCAATGGAATGGTAATACACTTTCTTTTATGAGGAATCTCTTTGAAGTGAATCTACATATAGAAGGCCGAAAGCATTAAGAGCTTATACTACTATAGCCAGGCAAATCTATTGCAGTCAAGTCCTAATGAAGTGTATTTGAACCCATGTAGCAAATGTTTGATAACAGGGTTTCCATTGAAACCTGCATTCTCTATAGCAGTTGTTCTTAAGGGGGAAGTTTGGTCCAAAACTAAAACTTGACTTGTTGTAAAGAATGTTGTAAAACCCCATGATCGGAAATATTTTTGCTCCTACTTGCATACTTTTCCAGATATTCCAAGTTGTTTCTCGTCAAAATTCACCTCGTGCTAGGCCACCATTAAAAACTTTTCGAAACAAGGCAGTGGTTGTTGCACTGACGTCATCACGTTCAAAAGCACACTGGATCCTGGGGTTCCGGACACTGAAGCCATATCAAATTTTAGTTCTGGACCGAACTTCCCCTATACCGCTGTTGGAGGCACTGAACTCAGTCAGGCCCATATGGACCTCTCGCCTACCCTTCTACAATGAGAAACCAACACGTAATATTTTCAAATTCAAAACGTAGATAAATGTTTTACTAGTGTGGTAATCGATTATGTGAATCAAGTGTGAATATAGACATGGAACGTGTTCGGTGAATCTGAGTTTATGAAGCACTGGTCTATCATATCCTGTCTTAGCACGTAGCATCCCGCAACGTCTATGATACTAAATATGCAGTTGAAGTTAAAGAAATATTAAGGAACTTTTCATACCATGCAGAGCCCAAAATCTAGGTAATCAAAAAGAAATCCAGAAATGAAGAACCTACACCGCAACCTACACCTTGAGCTGAGTTCCTTTTCAAAAAGACGTGTATTTCTAACCAATGAGTTTTGCCCTGAAAGCCTACAGCACAAGGGTGATTTTTTCTCAGAAACAGCAAAAATTTGTTGTAAGGGATTAGAATGCAATCAGATACGCTCGAGCTACCGCGTGATTAGCTGTTACTGCGACAAAAGTCGCTCGTCTGAACTAGCTAGGACAGGCAACAAAAACAAATATTTTTTCTGTCTGTGACAAAAATTGCCCTTGGCGCTAGGCTTAATTGCTCAGCCTGAATATTAACAATATATGATCCTTTTTGTGAACTACAGTAATAGCCCCTGCGTATAACCATGGTAACCAGGGTTGTAAGAACCTGCTAGGCTGCAATTTTGTTTGCAAGCCTCCTGCGCATAAAAACCTATTTACTCTAAAATTTATTCTAGTTTCTAATCAGTGGGGTTTTCTGTAAAAGTGTATTGGTAGAAACTGCTTGATTAAGACAATCAGCTGTTTGAAATTAACTTGATAAAGCTTTTTAACTTTCAAGCTTAATGTAGAGGATATTCATGCTATATGTAGAATATTCAGATAGAATTTGTATAAAAATAGAAGAACCTATTTTAAGAACCATGGTAGCCTAAATTTGCTTTAAGTACCAATTGGATAGGAACCCATTTAGCTAAAATGAAATAGTCAGGTTCCTATACGCGGGCTATTACTGTATTTAAATGTTTCTACTGTGAGTGACATTTGGTTGTGCCTTGTCTTTTTGCGTCTACAAATAAACACTGATGATTTTCATAGCTAGCAAACGGACCCTGGGAAATTTAAGTTTAGCAGTGAGAAAACCTTTAACTTTATTCTTCACACATGCCCCTATTTTCAGTAGGCCTATTTTCACTTAATCTGCAGCAGAACTTCGTTCTTATAATCTCTGAAGCGAGGAGTTTCTCTTAAATGACTCTCTCGTAGTTTCATAAGCGTTGGATTGAATAAATTTTCAACTACTTTTTTACGTTATTACCTAAATTCTTACATTCAACAAGCACCCTTTCTCAAATATTAATATAATTGTACGTTTAGATAAAAGTATGTTAATTAGCAGATTCTAGTTTGTAAAATAGTCTTATCTTTACGACTCTGTTTGTAGGGAATTTGTTCTTGGCTCAATGGAGCAAAATTTGGAAGAAAGAAAAGACGCTCTGAAAACCAAAGCAAAAGAGGAAAGAGAAAGAAGAATTTTGACACCGGACCTTTTAAATGCTGAAAGGGCATCAAAAGCGAGTTTCACATCATCTAGGCCTCCATCTGCGTCGAAACCTCTCCAGTAGTACCTATTTTATCATATGAGATCAATTTTGCTTTGATTTTCTTTGCTTCGTGTATAGTTGTTAAAGTATATACTGCTAGGGGCATGCATTATTCTAATTAGCTGTAACGAATGTATATTGATATAATCAGATGGTGTTATATATATTTTTGCTATGAATTGCACACGATGCTGGCAGCATTAGGTGAAGTATATTCAATCAATTTTCATAGAGTTTTGAAAACGCAGATGTTATCTATCGTTATGTACATAAACTAGCGTCGCATTACTTGTTATATTCGAGTGGAATGTATCGATAGTTTTTCTAGACTCCTTCTCATCCGTTGGCACCATGTAGGTGGTAGAAGCCTATAAAATATTTAGAAGCCTATATAATAATATTTTATCATCATAAAAATACAAGTTAAAACTACTAAACAACACAAAATGAATTTAAAGTGTGCTGAATTAGAGGTAAAAAACATACGTTATCGTGTCACCTCTAACGCAAACACAGTAAGTTAATTATTAATTTATACAAAATGAAAACTACACAGATACAAAAAAAAACAACACAGACAGAGATTCAAAAGCAGAGCAATTTGATTTATCGTGAGACGAAATCTATTTAAAACGATTTGTATTAACTAAAAACCTCACAGTAGCATCTAAAATCATTCTATTAGCTATTTTATTGAATTTTAGGCTACCGAAAAGTAATAAATTGCATAACTGATCGTCAGGCTATTGCGTCACATCATTATTGCGTATATCAGATACTTCACCAAGCAAGCTATTTCTATGAACTAAATGGAGTAGGCAGTGCTGGAAAAAATGAGTTGTGGATTCGACTCCTTCCTTACAGCTACAAATGGGACTTAAACATGCAAAATTATGGCGAAACCTATGCTCATTCAGATCACTAAAATGAACTCGAAGCCTTGTTAAGATAAAATATTTCTTTAGCGCAGATCTAGATATTAGCTTCGAATGCTTAGAAGATGTGAGAAATTTCTAATTTATGGTCGGAATTAAAGTTTGGTGGGATACATGAATTCAGAACCAACATAACATTTCTCAAGATCAAAATGTCGCATCTGCAAGTTTTTCTTTAACAAGAGCCTTTTGAAGAGTATTTAAGTCCAAGCATACATACCTTAATTTTGACCTGTGACCCGGCAAGAACAGGTTTTTTTCTTGTTCTTGAAGTCTTAATAACTTGATTCGTGTTTTGGCCCACCTTTACATGTCATTCGAGGTACAATGGGCCATACTTTCGTTTCTTCTTTGTGACAATGATTAAGACGTTTTTTGTAACTGTTTATATCACTCATAGTATCATTTAAGCATCACTCATACAACTCCATACTGATATGAAAATTAAATCTACCTGTGTTTGTTTAACGTGCCCACTACTCCGCCAGCAGCAGAAGCAGCAGCGGCGGCCGCGGCAATTTTAAGGCTTTCTGAAAGTCAGTGGTTCAATACATATGTAACACAATTGCGACAGGGCCAATTGATCCTTGCAAGTTATGCGATTGCATAAGTGGATTGTCTGCCGCAAATTTAATCGGAGTTATTGCGCATTGTTGCTCAAGCGTTTTCCGGTTGACTTTTCTTTAGGGTTTATACAGTGAGGGAAAATCTGGGGAATTTGGGTCTTTTACTTGGATCAAGGAAAGTCAAGGAAAGTTAGAAAAACTTGAAGTGATCAGGAGACAATTGCATTTAGATGCTGCAAGTCAGGGAAGAATTTCTTTTTCTACCAGTCTATATTTTGTGATTATAGCAGCTACAAGTAACATTTGCAACTGCGTGCATTGCTTTTTCTACAGCATTCCCCTAAAAACTAGGTTTTTGAGATAACCAGAAACTCTAGCTTTTATACTTACCAACGAAAGATTCTTTCAAATCTTCTTTATAAATCGATTCAAGGCGCACCTGCAGCACTCTTGGCTTCGAGGCTCAACGAGAAGCATTTGTCAAACCAAGTTTACAAAAGAGCTATTGAATGCAAAGAATTCTTTGAAGACAGCAAGAATCTAGTATATTGTTCTTACACGTTTGAAGTTCTTCTTCGTTTGTGGTTTACAAATGCAATCCTTTCCGCTGAAGTTTTTTATTGACAGTTCAAAGCGTAGTTTGAAATTCGTTCTGCTTCATAGCACTAATATAAAGCGATTACAGTCAAAAACGATTCCCATGCACGTCATTCTACCTCATTCGTGGAATCAAAAGCTTTAAGCCCTGTCAAAACGACTGGACATTTGCACTGAACATACACTGGACAAATGTCCAGTGCAAAATGTTGTGTCGTTTTGCCACCTTGTCCAATCTTGTTCAGTCGTGTTCAGCGATGTTGAGAGTTGTTCAGTCGATTTTGAAAGCAGTCAAAAATGTTCAGTGGACAAAAATGTTCAGTGGACAATGTCCACCCGTTTTGCCACACCACTGAACATTGTCCAGCTTGCGCAAGCGCATTGCAAATGCAACAGCGGTCAGCGGACCGTATTTTGGTGCCATTTCAATTCTCCATACCTGCTCAGACCAGACCTTATCGAAAGAGAATTTGCAAACCAGAAGAAAGAAATGGAATCAGAATTGCCCCAAAAACAGGCAAAGAAGTGGTCAAATGGTGCTTCATTCGCATCATTTCTCTGTAGGCCACACTGTCCTCTAGAGTCAGTTCATTCACAAAATTGTTGAACATACCTCTTTTTTCTCGTCTCTTTACCCATTTCCTCGTTTTTCCACGATTTTTTGTGGGTTCTTCATCGTCAACAGCCTCCATAATGCTCAAAACCAAAGCAACTTTTCTCTTACGATTCATGATTGTCGATCTCAAAATTTTGGCGGCAGATTATGTTTCCATTTTACATCCCCTTGGCGCTCTATGGTCGGTTAGCCCCAGGCTCCTAAAACTAGATTCCAGACCCCAAAATCGTTCGCTTCCTATCGCAGAGCAAATGTTTACTGGACAATGTTCAGTCGTTTTGCCACCTCCAAAATTTTTCATTTGTTCACACACTGGACACGGTGAGCAATGTCCAGTCGGTGTTCAGTGCAAATGTCCAGTCGTTTTGCCAGGCCTTTATAGTCCCTTATGAGTTTTCTAATATCGCCAACATGAAAAGCGCCTGCTTTAAGTTTTTCCGTGCGGATTCCAGGAAGTGATTGATATATATAGGCCTACACAAAGCATTTACCATCCTTGCTCAGTGCTTTCACAAATTAATCCCAACTTTATATGTAACTGAGGGAAGATGATTTTGTCTCATGTAACAAGGGCAGTACCTACAACGTCTATTCTCTCTAACCTTTAATTCCCTGAGTGACCAAATCTTCTTCTTCCAGTGTTCTTCCTTTGCTCTACAGCCCTTTATAAACAAAAAAGATAAGGGTATTTTTTATATCCTCTCTGTTGGGCAAGAAAGTATTTTGCCATTATAAAATCAACACGTATTGCCCACCTGTGGCGGTTGTAGAAGATCTGTTCCATTACCTCTTCGATATATTCATGACCTTCTTTCAGTTTTATTGAAATATCGACCCCAATTGTAAGGAGGTCATGACAAACTCACACTTGATCAACTGGTTTGAGAGCGATAGTCAAATATAAAGATCACCCTTCTGCAAAAGTGACCAATCAATATATGTTAACTGTATCACCTTTAGACTCTCTCTTGTAAGCCCAATTGAGGTAATGAAGCAGGTAGATTTACCTGATAATAGCAAATAAAGTAATGGAAATATTCCTGCAGGTATCTTAAATGCAGCAATAGAAGTAGTATGCCCCCAATAAACTTACTGTATCAAGTCCGTAACATATGATTACTGGTTTCCAGAAGAACTGAAGATAGATGACTGATTTAGTCAAATCTGAAGGGAAATTATAAACTTATAATAGCCTTACTTACCGTTTGTAAAATTTATGCAAGGGTTCTAAGAGATCAAATTAAACCTTTACTTTCATCATGAAAGTAAATTTCATGAGACATTATCAACAATCTCATTTGGTTTAGGATTGAGCGTAGTACGCAACATGCTTTGATAAGATTTAGAAATTGGAGATCTCTGGACGCATCCGGTATTGTAGGAACAATACTAATGGGTTTACCCAGACATATGTCTGTCTGCGAGATGACCTCCTAATTGCACAACTGGCAGCTTGTGGATTAGGTATGAATAGTTTTTGCTAAATGTATAACTATTTGGAAAAATTTTATCAAATGGTGGAACTCAGGGACGCTGGAGCATATTTTTGAGTGGGGGGCTGGGGATGAGTTGCAAGTCCTTATGGAAGTATGCAGCAATGGCGATAGTAGGGGGGCAGTAGGGGGTGAGGGGCGGAGCCACTGAAAAAATTTTGCAATCCACGTCCTATAATTAAATGGGAAACGCCCTGTTTGAATATAGACATACATCCAATCTTTGTAGAAAACAGCAGATAAAATCATTGAAGTGTTGGTGAGAAAATTGAATAGACCTTATTGCTACTCTATAAAGATTGTTGCCAGATCAGGTAAAATGATGGAGACACATGTTTTCAGAGCAACGAGATCATGTTAAGCGCTAGGTGACCAAGAACACAGAACCTTTCCCTGACTTCACATGTTTATGAGACATTTGGACAAGTCTATAGCACCACGGTTTGAAAAACTTGGGTTATTTACTTCCAATAGGTCTTGATGGCTCCGGCAATTGCACTTTGTAAAGGTGAGTGAACTTTAACACGGAAAAGGGAGATCAACTTTCTATTTGGATCGAATGTCTCAATCTTAACATCATACATGAGCAGAAAAGTTGGGAGGCTGCAGACCCACAGCCCCCCCCCCGGCTCCGGCGTGCTTGGAACTTAGTTTACATAAAAGTAATAATAATAATGATAGTAAATGATTTATTTACAGTTGGCGATTAAAGAAAAGAAATTTAAATACAATACCTTGGAAAATAGACTAAAAAGTCCCCAAGTCAGCAACATTTATTTTGTAAAATTGACAGCTGCAGTCTAGTCTTTTCCAAGTCTGAATTTTTCTTTTAAATATTGAAAGATTTTTCTAATTACACCACTAATCAACTGAAACAATGGCTCTTGGTGCAAGTGTGTTACACTTATAACCAGAATCATGCTAGATTTCGTGTAATGCCATATTTTGCGCTAAATGGTGACTTTTCGCCAAATGAAAACTGGGATCCCACAGGGATCTATACTAGATTCCTTACTTTTCTGAGCATGATTATTCAACTGAGAAAAATAATATAGAAAACGAATAGCTAATGCAATTTCAATAGTTTTAATTTTCCGACTTTCATCTTTGGCATTTCAATCGTGATCCTATTTAGGAAAGTTGATGAAGATATTTTATACCTTGAAATAGATGTCTTCATTTAACCTTTTGGTTCGAAATTGGCACTAGTCTTCAAATGCCTTTTGCTGCCTTAGACCTACACTGATATGTTCTGAGATATGAAGTTATAACTTATTCAAAAATAATGGACACACATGGGTGTCAAGTCTTTGCATGCAGTTACGGCTGATAGCACAATGTGGCTGATAGACAATAATGCAGAAATGTTACACTTATACCAGAATAAATGCTAGATTTCACAACCAAAGTTTGAGCTAAATGGCGAATTTTTGCCAAAATTATGCTAAAACTGTAATTTACACTAAATCTGCTCACACTGAGTATAATTTGGTCACCGTTGTGGATAAAGCATTGATTGAGAACGTTCCTTAGGTCAAATAGGCATCTATTTTTCAAGGCTTTCCTTCTGTACAGTAGTATTTGAACATGGAGTATGTAGATTTAATTGAAAGACACTAAGCGTGGATGTACAGGGTAAGACTTGATTTCCGTGAAAGACGCTCAGATACAATTTAAGTGGATAAAAAGGATAAAGTCGATTGATTAATGCGACTTCATTATCTTAATTATGTTCAGATTCCTTTGTATCGACATTTGTGTGTAGGCCTCAGCAAACCTACCACCATCGAATTCATTCGATTCTACTGAGATCATCTAATCGCCGTTGTTTTCTTTGTTCTTACTAGCCAATCATAGTACAAGCACTAACATTTAAAAAGCAAGATGAAGTATCTAAACTTTTATGCACTTGCAACTAAAAGGTTAGAAAGAGATTTAAAGTTGTGGTCTGGATTTGCATTCAATCTACATTCTTAGTCAATCGTTGCAAATACACAAACCAAGCAGCTTTATCCTCATAGTACGTGCATCTATTTTTCGGGGGTATAACCGTAATACATTGCAAAATTAAATTCCGAATTTGCAGCAGGAGTGTTGAGTACAATATGAATTGGGTGTTCCCAAAACGTTCATTCAGGATGTGTCAATAGGGTGTGTCTATAGTCTATCAGTTCAATCAATAATATCACAGATAATATCTATGGTTTAGATTTATTGAATGTGTCAATGAAAGTTTATAAATGAATCTGGCTATTCTCTCCAGAATTTTCTGAAATGTTACTCATCGTGGCTATCATCCTCAAATTCATCTTAAAGCTGCGCTTTCCTACTGATATCTCAATTTCAACGATTATTCAGAAAATCCGTTCTAATCTTACTAGACTTTCAAACTTATTATATGCCCTCTTACTATTCACAAAACTTTCCCGCCGTGTAATCTTACTCGACATTTGAATTATGTTCTGTAATTGCCAATGTCATGGACAGAAAACCTTCGCATTCAATCAAATGACATTGATTGATCGGATCTGAGTCACTCCATGTAATAATACATACTCACCACCATCACTTTCCGCCGTCCAATATGGTCTTATATGTAACAATTTAAAACCAAATTTTGTACAAACGTTTATAAGTGAAATGTAAAAATGAAATATATTTAACATTCAGTTTAAAAAGTGTTAACTAGATCTATGAAAAGTAGAAGCTGAACATACCCATAGCAATATTTTTTACCGCTATAATCTGAGAGTATCTATGTTTATTTGTATCTTCACATGTCTTAGAGACTCAAGATATTCAGCTCCTGGCTCACTCTACTACAGTCTTCATGTTTATATGTATTCCTAAATCACTTTTGAGTTATTTTCGTGTTGTGAAGATGTTTGCAATGAGAGTAGCAATTATAGAAACTGCATGATAGCTTATATTCCGTTGGAGGTAGTACAAGAGAAGGGGAAGTTTTGCAAGCTAGTAAAAGTAGGGTAAAATGAGGTCATTCTTCATGCAATGTATCTTTATCAGTGATCTTATCAGTGATTGTCAAGGAAATGGAGGGCATCCTCAACATAGCTGCGATAGGTAGAATGAATGACTTTTTTAGTGAAGATTAAACTGAACAGATACTATTTAAAACTTAATAGTCTTACGTCGATATTTTGGTCTTATCTTCACCCATTTCTCTACTTAACTGATTTTCAAAATGTGGAGCAAATATCGAGCAAAACTTTTCGAAATTCCCATCGGAACATGCCAGTACATTTAAACGTCCAAGCCAGGTAATGATTACCCCTGGCATACCCCTGATTGTAAAGAGAGCTTTAGAAAGGTACTTTGCTTCCACTAGCAGGGACTTTGTATGAGTATTCTGTGTACGAGCATATTGTGTATGTTTGCGTGTACCATTTCGAAATAATTCAATTTCTACTTCGAATAATTTCATTCGAAGTAATTTAAGTTCTACTTCGAATAATTTAAGTCGAAATAATTTAATTTCGACTTTAAATTTCTAAGCATAAGGTATGTGAAAAGTAGAACTATCTATGAGCGATCAATGCTCATCAAAGCATTACCTTTGATTACCAATTGCTACCCTCATCAACTTATTACCTTTGATTACCAATTGCTACCCTCATCAACTTATTACCTTTGATTACCAATTGCTACCCTCATCAACTTATTACCTTTGATTACCAATTGCTACCCTCATCAACTTATTACCTTTGATTACCAATTGCTACCCTCATCAACTTATTACCTTTGATTACCAATTGCTACCCTCATCAACTTATTACCTTTGATTACTAATTGCTACCCTCATCAACTTATTACCTTTGATTACCAATTGCTACCCTCATCAACTTATTACCTTTGATTACCAATTGCTACCTTCATCAACGTATTACCTTTGATTACCAATTGCTACCCTCATCAACTTATTACCTTTGATTACCAATTGCTACCCTCATCAACTTATTACCTTTGATTACCAATTGCTACCCTCATCAACTTATTACCTTTGATTACCAATTGCTACCCTCATCAACTTATTACCTTTGATTACCAATTGCTACCCTCATCAACGTATTACCTTTGATTACCAATTGCTACCCTTAGGAAATGCATCATACATTTTGATGCCATCCTTACTATACATGACCTGAACAAGAAAGCTCCTGTGCCATTTAACATTTTGTAATGAATAGCCTACTGCGATCATTCGCCTTGGACAAGCAATCTTTTGTCTTCAGGTAAACCAGTCTATGGTAACTTTAAATTCTTGGGCTTAGAGTCTAAAGAGGATCCGGAATTAACCTAAAAATCAGTTAAATTACTATTGTTTATGCAATTGCACAATGTAGACTTCTTTATGTATAAAAACTAAAGATTTTCATCAAGAAATATCAAGCCAGGAACAAATTGCTAAGGTCATTAGCTGGTCCAGAGGTGGATGGGAAGCCACTGCGTCCCCAATAGATAAGACATATGCTACAAAACTTACCACTAAAAGTGATTGAATCTACTCAATGTACAGTATAATTAATGCAAATTATAGAGTGCAAACCGTATTAATTTGCGCCTGCTCTACGTAAACATTAGAATACAAGCAGCATATAGTCAGAGTTTTAAAGACTCCAATTTTTGCAATTCAAGTACAGATCTTCAGCCCTTTCAATCCACCATCTTCTGGTGTTGCTTTACCAATATTCTATTTTGAATTTAATTTCTTCCAGGTTTTTGTCCATCTGTTTGAGCTATAGGTTAATTTTTGCCCATCTCTAGGCATTTTGCAAGGAATTTTTGCTTCCATAAGTTCCCTTCTTGCAGGTGAATTTTCTGTTACTCTTAGTGGGTGGTCATACCATGTCAATCTTCTTAGATTTAAAATTTGACTCCATGGAGTTTGGTTTGTTTCCTTATAGACTTTTCATTGCTAACTTTATCTTGCAACTTTATGTTCAAGATTCTTCTAGTGAAGTTTTCTTGCAATGTTTCAATTATCTCTTTATGTCGTTTTTAGAGTCATAGTTCACAGTTGTAAGTGAATATTTTTTCAACGTAACTCTTAAATATTCTGAATTTTGTTGTTTTTGAAGTGATTTTGTTTTCGAAAATGCATTTCAGCTGATTACATGTATTTTCTGGCGAGTATTTTTCTTTGGTTTATGTCTTTATTCGTCTCCAATAAGTTACCTAAATATTTGTAACTTTTTCCAGTTTTCGTCTCCGCCTCTTTTGATAGCATATTCTCCAGATTTTGTTTCATTTACTTGTAGGTTATTCTTTTTCAATATTGGCAGTAATTTCTTCTTGAGACTCTCTTTCGTTTCTTCTACGTTTGTTATCCAACTAATATCATTTGCATATTGTTGAATAATTATAGCAGTTTGGTTAACCTCATTTCTATGTTCTTCTATGTTGTTGGTATGAAAAAGAGGTATTAGTGCTTCTGCCAAATATGCAATAAAGAATATGGGACTCAGATAGTCACCTTGGGAGATGTTAATATTTGTTTGGATATCATTTCCTACTTCCTAACCGATCATTACTTCTAAGTTGACATTTTTAGCTAATATTTTCATCATTTATAATTCATCGTGATCTAGTATTTCTGTTAATATTTCGAACAGCTCATTTCTTCTAGCCGTATCAAAAGCTTTTGACATATCGAACACCAGTAACAAAATTTCGTAGTCTTCAAAATGTTCTATATTCTTCTGATATTTTTGCAACTACTCCTTATCTCTTAGTTTATCTAGATTCATGTTTTGGGTTTTCTTTGTAGTATATAATTTGTACCATTTAATATTAGATTTGACTTTTGCTGGTCTATGATCTGTAAAAGTTTCTATGTCGCTGTATGATCTTGCATCTTTTCCAAGTTTTCTGTGATTTCTTATAATCATGATAAAGTAAATTTGATTTCTGCATGGATTTTTTCCTGTAATATTATTATTATGCTCTGGTTTCTTGTTTGGTCTTTTGCTTGTTGTACGATGAGCCATTTTATGTGGAAACATTGTATTACATAATACAAGTTCATTTCTAACAAAGACATTTCACAAAGATCACAGCCTTTTTCATTCGTTTATCCGTTTCCATATCACCCTAAAACGTCTGGAAACTCATTTCTATCTAGCCTTGTTACTACATTTTGATCACCTCCTATTTTGCAGATTTCTCTTTATTTACATTTTTGATGACATTCTTCATAATAGTCTTCTTTAATCTTAGGATTCTTCAATTAAAGTATTTGAGCATATGATAATATGAATGTCAGCTTTCGCTCATATTCTTTTCTTCCAATTTTTGTGATGATCTTATATACCCTGTTTGAGTTGACACTGAACTCAGCATTGATATTCTTTTCAATAACATTTCCTACTCCACAGTGTTTATTTCCTTTATTTCCCGTATGATATACTATGTCGCCGTCTCTGGACGCTTTTCCTGTCACTGGATGTCACTTCAAATACTCCTTCAGATTTCAATTTGTTTCTTGGATAGCTAGGACTGGTAGCTGGTATTTTTGCATATCATTCGCTAGTTGAATCTTTTCAGTTCAGTGTTTAATCCTCTTACGTTTAGTGTTCCAACGGTTAGTTTTGATCTTACCATTCCATGATGCTCTGTGCATTAAAAATAGAGTCACTGCGCAATATATTGACTGCGCGGTAGCAATAAAGCTAATGGAGAAAAAAGAGATCTGCAACATCGCTGTTGTCTACCACGCAATCGCATTGTTTCTCGCTTTGTTTCTACTGCGCACTCTTTTTATTTCTACAGCGAAGTCACTTTATTTCTATTGCCCACCCAGACATAGTCACAGTCCCAGTCACCTCATTATTTTGCTTGTGCAGGCACGCAATCGCTTTAATTCTACTGCGCAGTAACTTTATGTTTACTGGGCAGTCACAATGTTTATAACAAATAGACAATATACTTTTCTATTTTGCCTTTGCCCGGTATAGCGGACGTAGATTTCAGTGTGCGAAACCACAAAAGCCTGTTGTACCGGTTTGCAAAGCCAAATATTCTGGTTTGCTGGTAAACATCTGTTGTCTTTTGCAGGATTGTTTCACAGAAATTTGCAAATCATTGTTTATTCTTCGGAGGTGGGGAGACACAAAGTTACAGTTCAAATAAGAAACAAATTTCAAATTAAAGAAGCTATATAGATGATAAATTAATACTGGAGGTAACAATAACATTTATTTTCCTAAATGACCTTGTGGAGCGAGCTTATTAAGCTACCAGCAGCACATCACCTATTTTATTCTTTCCATTCATCACTTTATTTGACAAATAGGTTATGAAAACGAACCTAACATTAGCTGTCAAGAAATATTGGTCATGTGTAATTATTCGTTCTATAGATTTAACATTACCTGATGGACTTCAAAACTGTCCAATGTTTACTTTTCTATATCCTCTACAAAAACTCGGCATCCACTTTGAGGTGAACTTAATTTACCGTGTTTTACATGTGATGAATTGTATGCACTATATTCAGTTGGAACCAAGTTACTCATTCTCCATCGTGGTGTATGTGGTCACAGTGTAAACAAAGTAAGTTGTAGTTTTCAAAAATTCTTATGAGGTATAAAAGAAAAAGATAAGGCTGTTGAGCAAGGGTTCCCTTGAGGAATTTTGAGATATTCCTGGTGAATTATGAACAGTTCTTTTGGGGTGGGGGCCACTTTCTCTGGATGCGTAGACCTATTTGACATACAATTTAAGAGGGACGAAATTTGAACATCGCTATAGAAACATTTCGTGAAGCTATCGCTTTGGGTCGCGAGGTATTCATAACTTTTTTCCTTAGAAAAATGCTACCAAAAACTGGGAGGGTTTCAAGCAAGTACGTATTGATGATGGCCTTTTTGTAGAGCTATGTTTTACTATTGCTAGAGGGGATGGTAAGCAACATGTAAACAAATAACGTCACCGTTCAGGTTTCTGATTGGTTGTTGAGGATCGCTTTTGATTGGCTATTACAAATACTGCCTCTATTTTTGCAGGTGTGCTTCAACTGTTGGATTACTAAATGTTTTGTTTGATGATTTCAGATGATTGTTTATTTACCTGAACTATGTTCATCTTCTCTTCTTCTTCTTCTTCATCTCGTTACGCCTCTCACGGGGCCTGAGACTGACCCTTGGGTCAATGGACCGCCTATCAATTGTTTAAAAGAGGTGAGTGGGTTGACTACACTCAACCCATTCTGCTACCCCAATAGATACTTGGCAGAACTGCAGTCTGATCCGCTGAACCTGCTGTTCACCGCCGGGGCCTGGTTGGACAGTTTGCCACAAGTCATCAACAACTGCCCCAATTCTAAATCTTTGCAAAAATGACTCGCTATCAACTTAAGGGCAGTGCCTCTTTGTGCCCCACCTCCCCCCACCACCACCACGAGGAGGTCTCCAACCATGGGTGGGCAACTATGTTCACCATCATTATCATCATCATCATCATCATCATCATCATCATCATCATCATCATCATCAGCATCATCATCATCATCAGCATCATCATCATCATCATCATCATCATCATCATCATCATCATCAATACTTTACTGTTTAGCATAGGCTACATCAGGCTACGTTCACAAAATAATAATACTTAAGTTGCAACTAATTTAAGTCCACTTGGTTAAGCCTAATCATTACAAGATAAAAAAAAGAAATATTAACATGTTAAGAACCCTACTTCAGGGATATACGTTCTGCAGAGCCTACAGTTGCATTTATCGCTATTCCAATGCCTAATTCGTTTTTGAAAATAGAAAGAGTATTTGATTGTTTTATTTCTTGTGCCAAAGCCTGCCACAGTCTACTTCCAAAAGTAGGCTATAGCCTCTACTTACAATGTTGTTTTGATCTTCCTTGAATACCAATCGCTTTTTGAAATACTCTTTGACTGTCAATTCTATTACGTCATCGGCCCAGCTCCCTACGGAGCTGTACGAGATAGTGTGCCGCAGCGCAGGCTAACCAGTTGTGTGTGCAAGCGTTCGTCTAACTGGTCGAGAAAGTCATCTGCATTCTATCTTCCAAGTCAATCCAAGCTGATGTATTCACCTTGTGATCAGTAATCAACAGAATCCCACAGAAAAGGATAAGTATCGATTCTATCTGTTTTTTCTCTTTTAATAATGTCTGAAAACAGTATGGATAAGCCCGAGCATACACCTTCCAGCTCAGGAAACGCCCAAGAAGGAACATCGTGTTCTATGTCTTCAGGGCATAGCTTGAGAGAAACTCAACAAAATCCTAACTTGAATGAAGTCTTGTTGACTATGAATAAAACAATATCTTAAAAACTGGAAAAAGATCACCTCTGATCCTTATATTCTAGATATTGTATCAGGTGATATTATTGAATTTGATTCTGTTCCAAAGCCTCAAATCAGTTATCCTCCCAACTCTGTTTCTAAGCAACATATTCCATTTATACAACAGGAGATAAAAACGTTGCTTTCAAAGAATGTTATTACAAATACTGTTGATGAAACGTCTCAATTTATTTCTCCAATTTTTTGTGTGCCAAAAAAGGACAACAAGGTTCGTCTTATTTTAAACTTAAAAAAGCTTAATTCCTTTGTGGTTTATCGCCACTTTAAAATGGAGACAATTCAGAGTGTGTCGAAAATGATCACACCTAACTGCTGGATGGCTTCGATCGATCTTAAAGATGCATACTACAGTGTTAAAATACACCCTGATTATCAGAAATATTTGAAATTCACATATGATGGCGCTCTGTACGCCTTTACGGCCTATCCAAATGGCCTTGCATCCTGTCCTAGACAGTTCACTAAACTGCTGAAGCCCCCAATTGCAAAACTACGATCGCAGGGGCATATTCTGTCAAGCTATATAGATGATATATATATCCAAAGTGACTCATATGAAGGATGCATAAACACTGTGCTATCTACTTTTAAAGAATTTGACAATCTTGGTTTTGTTATACACCCTGATAAATCTGAATTCATTCCTAAACAACGCTTACAGTATCTGGGATTTTTACTTGACTCTGTTTCTATGAGAATATCATTACCATATGATCGCAAGCAAAAAATTAAAGACTTTCTACAGTACATCAATTCTCAATCTGAAAATGTCTTCATTAGGGACGTAGCCAAAGCCGTAGGCTATATGGTCTCATCCCTTCCCGCTATTCCTTTTGGAGGCATACATTACCGACAGATTGAAAAGGAAAAAATACAGGCTCTTAAATTCCACCATGGAAATTTTGATGCAAATATGAAACTATCTAAATATGCAACAGCAGAAATTACCTGGTGGATCGACAATTTAGATCACAGTTCTGGATTTCTTAGCTTGCCTCCCTTTCAGCTAACCATTTTTTCTGATGCCTCGCCATTAGGTTGGGGTGCGGTATTAGGAAATGTGTCCACAAACGGACGGTGGTTCCCTTCGGAACTTGATCTGCACATAAATGTTCGTGAAATATTAGCTGCATATTTCGCTGTCCAAAGTTTCAAATCCCAAGTTCAAAATAAACATGTAAAATTGATGGTTGACAACACAACAGCTGTGGCTGTAATAAATCACATGGGCACCAACCACAGTGATGACTGTAACTCCGCAGTTGTTAAACTTTGGACATTTTGTTTTGAGCATGGTGTTTGGCTAACAGCATGCCACATTCCCGGTAAATCTAATGTAATTGCTGATAAGGAATCCAGAGATTTCCGCAGACAAGATGCTGAGTGGATGTTAAACCCGACTATTTTAAAGAAGGCATTGTCTAAGTTAGATTTTCATCCAGATACTGACCTTTTTGCCTCTAGACTAAACTATCAATTTGAGAAATATTGCTCACTTCGTGCAGATCCTGGAGCCATGATTATTGATGCATTCACATTTTCATGGCTTGACATTAACTTCTACTGTTTTCCCCCATTTAGTTGCATACTACGCATTCTACAAAAAATTCAACAAGAGGAAACAAAAGGGGTGCTTGTAGTCCCCGATTGGCCGACACAAGCATGGTACCCCATCCTGATGAAAATGTTGAAAGCTCCACCAGTTCGCCTGAGACCCAGGAAAAATCTTTTGCAATTACCCAGTGCACCCCAGGTGCAGCATCCGCTGCTCCACAAGTTAAAGTTAATGGTTTGCCTAGTGTCCGGGAGTTGTATCAGAAGCAGGGATTTTCCAACTCGACGATAGAAATACTCATGTCTTCCTGGCGAAGTTCTACAAAAAATCAATATGACACTTATATCCGTCGTTGGGTTGATTTCTGTAAGACAAAGTCATATGACCCCGCTCGACTATCGATAAATAATGCATTGCAGTTTCTAACTATGCTTTTTGAGTCAGGTTTATCGTATAGCGCTATCAACACGGCTCGTAGTGCACTTTCATCGTTTTTTCAGAGCAGCAACACTGGTCCCTTCGCAAATATCCCTATCATAAAGCGTTTTATGCGTGGCGTATATCAGTTGCGTCCTACATTGCCAAGGTATCAGTCAGTGTGGAATGTTCACATCGTTTTTGACTATATTCGTTCGTGTCAGTCTGTAGAACATTTGAACTTGAAGGATTTGACATTGAGAGTCACCTTCATGTTATGCTTACTGAGTGCTCAGCGTCGACAGACCATTAAAGCGTTTCGTATTGATAATATGGAAGTGACACCATCAAGTTATATCTTTCATCTTGTAGAAACTTTAAAACAGTCTCGCCCAGGTTATCACCAACAACCAATTCGATTTGAAAAATATGATGTTGAACCAAAATTATGTGTATATTCATGCATAACTGAGTATTTGAAAAGAACAGAAACACTACGCTCTGAAGTAAATCAACTCCTAATTACTTATTATCGGCCTTACCGTGCCGCTTCTGCTGATACGATATCTCGCTGGAGTAAACAGTTTCTTTCTTTAGCTGGCATCGATACTTCCAGATACAAATGCCATAGCACTAGAGCTACTGCAACATCACATGTAGTGCGTTACAACCATGCCTATTTGAGTGACATTATGCGAGCTGCCGGATGGTCAAATGAACACGTATTTCATCGTTTTTATAATCTCCCTTCTGAAGAACAATTTAATATCGGAACAGCACTGCTTTCATCTGCTAAAGACTGAATTTTCTTTTTTGAAAGGAATGTTGCTTTGTTGTTGTGTTATAGACATTTTCGCTTTTTATTATGTTATAGAAAGTATTTCGTTAATTGGCTGTTCGATAGAATAACTCCTTTGCATGTCTTTCATATATGAAAAACTGCTTTGCACTTTTTTCTCTATCTACAAATGTATCAATGCTGACTCTAAAGTCTCGTACAGCTCCGTAGGGAGCTGGGCCGATGACGTAATAGAATTGAAAAATTAAACGAACCTACCTGTAGGTGAAGTTTGATTGTAATTCTGTAAGTCATCGGCCGCGACCGGAGGAGCTGTGCGCCCTCCCAGTTACTCATATTTTTCCCTACCCTTTCTTTTTCATTTTTTCATAAGCATTGATCCATTTGTATTAGCTCTAAAGACTGGTTAGCCTGCGCTGCGGCACACTATCTCGCACAGCTCCTCCGGTCGCGGCCGATGACTTACAGAATTACAATCAAACTTCACCTACAGGTAGGTTCGTTTAATTTTTCAATTTTGTCGGTGTTCTTTCTTGCGATTATCACATACGTCAAGCCCAATTTGAGCGCTGCTTTTTATTTCACTTGTTATGGGTATCGGGTGTGATCTTTGCAAGTATATCATTCTACGTCGTTCTCTTCAGACTATAGTTAAGTTTTCTCTAATTCCTTGGTTACGTACCTAGGGATTGTGCTTTGAGAGTCTATTAATTTTTGGGAATTCCTTCAACTTTCTTTTAAACATGGAGATTGTGGTGCTCAATCTGATGTTACATGGAGTCTCATTCCATGTTTTGTCACCAGAGAAAAAGAACTTCCCTTTGAGGGTTCCAGATTTCCGGTGGGATATCAATGCAAATCTGGCTCCTGATTCAAATCTGGCCCCTAGATATCTCTTACCTGGCCTAAATCTACTTCTGAGGCTTTCAGGACAAAGACTGTTCATCATTTTCTACGTCATTATGACTCTGTCATATTTTATTTAGCTTCGAAACTGAAAGCCATTTATAATCCCCTTCGTCCCTAAATCTAGCATTTTCAAATAATGTTTGATGGCCCTGTCTTGAAGACCCTGAAGACGTTCAAGCTACACCATAAATGGCTCTCGGAAAGTGACACGAAAAGTGTCAAAAGTGTGGAGGTCAGACTTACAGTTACAGGCCGAACCGTACTTATAACGCAGTTCCTTTTTGCCCTCGTGCATTACAATGTCACGCTATCCGTATATTACTGTAGCCCCCTCTCCCTAGTTTTATGGTTTTGGGACAGCAACCTTTATCCCTAGGAAGATGATAACTTTGAATTAGGACTTCTTGGCAAGCTAAAAGTTTTGCACGTAGCAGCATCTAAATCCTCTTTGGCTCCAAGAAAACTGGAATGCTTTTAACGCAAGAAGTGTGTTAACATGTTGCGCCAAGCTAAATTTGACTACTATAAGACTTAAATAATCCAATGCTGGATAGATAATTTAAAATTCTGGAAAACAGTCCAACCGCTTTTCTTTGATAAAATACAGGCTGTTTCGAAGATTACTCTCTCGGGGAATGAAATCCTTGTTACTGATGACAAAGAAGTAGCTGAGATCTTTAATGAATATTTTGTAAATATAACTGATTCCTTAGGAATCATTCAGCCAAAAGACGATCTCCAACATATAGATAGAATTAATGACCCCGTAGAGATTGCAATTAAAACACAGCTCTCATCCAAGTGTGAAACTTATATCTTCAAATACTCCTGAACTTTTTTGTTTAGTTTCGTCACAACCAAAAGAGTATTAGCAAAAATAAGTGAAATTAGAAGTAACGAAAGCCTCTGCTATTGACAGCATCCAGGGTAAAATTTTAAAACATAATCTGCATATATTTACTACCGTACTCCGACAGCATTTCAATGCAAGTATTGACGATAGATATTTTTCCACTAAACTTATTAAAAAGGGCGAGGTAACAGGGGTGTTTAAAGTAAATAACCAGATGAGAAAGAGCACTTACAAACCACAACCGTTCTTTCTGCAGTTGCTAAAGCTTACGATCGCTTGACGCCGGAACAAATTGCATCTTACGCGGAAGCTTTCTTGTCTCCATATTTCTGTGGATTTCGCAAGGGCTACAATACTCAACAGACTCTAGTAAGATTTCTTGAAGAATGCAAATCGGTCCTGAACAAAAAGGATTCGCAGGAGCAACTTTGACAGACCTCTGCAAGGAGCTTGATTGCTTGAATCAGGAACTGCTAATTATCATACCATCTGCCAACAGGTCAATGGCTCATTCAGTATCTCGAAATAGACCTCTCTGAGCGTTACCCAAGCCTCAGTTTTCGGACCCCTGCTGTTCAATATATTTAATTTATCTGTATAAATATATATATAACTTTAATATAACTTTAAATTATGCAAAAAAAGTTTATTGTAAATTAGGTTTTTTATAACTAGACCTTTGAGTCCATTTTCTACAGTTGACTTTAATTAGTTTAACACTATTACTTTTGCCAAATTTAAATATATTGTTATTATTTTTATTATTATAAAGAGAGCTAGATATCAATCCCCTTATGAAAACTCTTAAATCCAAATATACAGATGTTAAGTTTGTCAATCTTTCTATCAGTTCTTTTGGAATTTTTGGCCTTTCTTGTTCTTCTTTTATTGAAATGTGCGATGCTCTAGCTGTTGATATGGGACACCGGTGCTACCTAATCTCAAAACTCTCTAATACCATCATTCGAACGACTTATTGCATCTTTTGTCGTAGAAACAAGCCGTGGAATAGTCCAGAACTTGTTTCCATCTAAAATGCAATCCATTGTAGTTTTTTTTTTATCCGTGTTTTAACTTTTGCTATCGTTAGTAATTTGTTTTATTATTATCAGGCTAGCCAATTGTAACTACCTTTTTAAGTGAGGTTACCATTGTACGTAACGGAATATAAAATGAAAGTCTCCATTACTGCAGTTTGTTTCTTTAATTCGTCTATGTGTTGTATATAGCCAAGTAGCGACCTGAAGACTTTGTTACAGAGCGATGGGTGTATTTTAAGACATCCTCAAAGTTTATATTATCATTATTATTATTATTATGATTATTAGTATTGTTGTTGCTGCTGTTGTTGTTTAGCTATAGCAAACGAGCCAATTGTACACTACCTCAGAATAGTGAGGTGTATAAGTGTACCTTCAGTATTCTTTCACTGTCATGAAGTTTCAAAACATTTTGTTAGTATTATTAGGATACAAAACAGTAAACAAGTTGCCGATGGAAACAGTGAATGTGGTGAATTGCCGACAGAAAGGGTAAAATTACCTACAAACATGTTAAAGTTGGCGATATGCCTACAGAAGCGGCAAAATTGCCGACAGAAATGATAAATGTGATAACTTGCTGATAAAGCGTTTAAGGTGGTAGTCTACAGTTAAAAAAAAGTTTGCTTTTTTGGACTTTATGAATGGGCTTCATGTCTTTTTTAGGAAGTGGTTATAAAGAAAGGTGCTTTTTGCAGATTTCAGCATTTCACGCTTGAGTAATCATGCATAAATTAGCATAAATTATAAAAAGTTGTTACCAAATGAACACTGATATCTTCTGTTTCTTAAATTGTAGGACTCCCAACAGTTGCATGCTGATAGTAGGAAACTTGATTGAGGGCATGAACCTATCATTAGCAATTTACTGCTTTCTGAAACTAATTAGCAGCAATGCTAATATCAATGTACGTAATTTTGCTCTGTAGGCAGATTATATTTGCATCAATTTTTGATTTAAGTAATAGCTATTGAGGGCTTTATAGGTTCATGCTCTAGAGGAAGGATTCTTCTATTAGGGTAGAAAGTTTGAGCCTAGTATCTCATACAGATGTTGAGAAATCAGTGTTTTTCTGTTCAAAATCACCAGTTTCAAGGGAAGCGAGAAAATGGATGTTAAAGAATGAGCAACGTTATTGTATTTCAAAAAGATCCAGCTGAGTAGGATTCACCATCCTCCTTGTCTCTTTCCTTGTCTAAGAAGCCTTTCTTGATAGCCCTCAGTCTCTTTCTTCTGTTTCTACCAAAATCAGAGGATTTAATAGCTGATAGGTTGACTCTCTGCTTGTCTTTTGCTATAGCCTCATGGAGGAAGTACTTATTGACTGGGATGCCTAACTGAGCAAATACATCTTTTATTTTGTACAACCCTTCATTGTAGTTGATTATGGCAGAATATGATGCAATTTCAAGAGTATCCCTTCCTACAAAAATTTCTTTGGGACACTTCTGCCATAAAACAGCATTAAATGCTTCATTCGCATTTTGAGTTTGTCCATGAAGGCATTTGTTCAAGAGTTCATTAGTGCTGAGGTCACGGAAAATTGGCTCTATCAGTGATTTTATCTCTACTGGCAGGTTGATTTTTTTCTTGTATAAGCATGTCCCATTAGCTCTGTCTTTCTGCCAATTGCACCAACTATTTTCTGATCTTGGGCAAAACTGATGACGAATGACTTCATCCTCAATATCAGTGCAGTGAAATAAGACTGCCCCAATAGCTTTCTTCATGGCATATACATTTGAAGTATTTTGCCTTATTGCCATACCATAGTATGTCTGCAATGTATTTATGTTTTTATCAGTAAGTCTTCCCTTTCCCATAATCTTTTTGCCATCACCTAAACATTTTCCCCTGTAATCACTTCGTAACTTTCTAAGCCGTGTTCCAAGGCGCTTCTGTACATGCCCAACACATTCTAATTTTTTCGGCAATAGGTCACCATAAGGCTTTGATTCACACACTTTCAAAAAGGATCCAGTGTCACCATCTCCAATGAAATCTATATATCTAAGTTTATATTTTTCAATAGATCTGTGAAAAATAGCAACTGCTCCATCTGCTTCCATAGCACCCGATGATTTTTGATGGTTAATCTTGCATACATGGCCCCTCTTCCATTGCACATGAGCATCTGTCCCTTCTTTCCTGCTCCATATTTGACATCCTTTGCAGTATTTTGTAAAAACTTGGCAATCAATGACTTTAGCTCCCTTTGTGGTGGCCACAACAACTCCATTTAATGAGGAATGACCTCTCTTTTGCCATGTGCCATCTATTGCTACTTGGCAATCTTCTATAACAGCATTCTCATTCAGTGCTGTTTTTCTAACTTCTTCTGCTGCTTGTTTCATGCAGGCCTGTGATACTTTTTCATATGCATCTAGAAGTTTGTCATTTATTGATGAGAATGTGTTTTTTGTCATTGAATTAGGCATTCCCATACATGTTGTGAATGTTTTTAGTGATTCATGACCCTGTCCAATCTCTCTCATAGCCATAACTGTTTGTAAATTAACACTAAAACAGTTTGGACCTGGGGTATTCTCCTTGAGCACAACAGGAGAGGAAAAGAATTCATGGCTCCACCTACAAGATGCACATTCTATTTTGAAACAAACAGAGAGTCCCATTTTCTTACTTTCTGAATGATGGACTGGAAACAATCCTGACTTACACAAAGGGCAAGAACCAATTTTACAAATTAGATCTTGAAGAACACTAAAGTGCATGAAGAAAAAAAAACCATGTGAACAGTCAGATTCTGTTATTTGCATATCTTCTAGTCTTATCTTTTTAGAGCTACGAGAAACAGGTGTATCAACAAGAAGTGGTCTTTTTGAAAGTTGAGCAGTTGATGGACTCTGGGAAGCTACTTCTGTAGGCCTATGCACTTGAGTCAAGTCTGATTCTCCTTCTTCACTTGTAGTAAATTGATTCCTATAGAAACGCCGCTTTGAGCGTCTTACCTTGTTCTTTTTATTTCCCATCGTGTTTTATTTACTACAAGATTTCCAAATTAATAAACTAGCTAAGCAAATTCACTTCGGATAGTTGTGAGCCCCTTGACCGATGAATACCTCGTTCAGGCAAATAGTATGAATGAAACTGAGGCTAAAGAATGTTAGAAGAAAACGAATAGAAGTGCCAATGACACATGAAATGGTTGGGGCCCGAAACTTCAAGAGAGAAAATTGGGTGTGCTTTATCAACCTCCGTTGCTATGCTGTTGCTAAGGATAAATTTATGCACACGAGTTCATATTAATGCTGATATTCAGATTTAATGTAAAAATATGGAAAAACAAATCACATATTCAAAATCTGCGATAAATTCTTATGTAGATAGATGAAAGTCAAAAATTTCAAAAAATTATCAGCTTTAACTGTAGAATACCACCTTAAGTTGGTGATTTGCCGATAGAAACCGTAAAGTACGAAATTTACCGACATGAACTTTTAAAGGTCAAGATTTGGTGACAGAGCTTTGTCTGAGGGGTACAATATCTTCAGTGAAAATGCTTCTATAATACCACAAAAAGCAAATTATACAGAATATTATCAAATTCTCTAATAAATTTTTATGGAATACTACCAAATACTTTGAGGAGATGTTCTCCGTAGCATTGTTATTATCATGTTAAATTCATATCTATCGTTAACCCATTCCAAACAGGGTATATAGTACAGTACATTATGGTCGGCAATCCAGTATGATCTTTTGAACATAACGATGAAGATCAGGATAAAGAATAAGAATACATTTATCAATGTTAATAAGTTTAATAGATTTTGGATTAGAAGTTAATCCCGTCACTCTAATTCTTATAGCAGATGTCTTCTGAAATTCCTTTTGGAATTCCTTTTAGTGCTTCTACTCTTAGCAAAATATTATATACGCAGAAAGGAAGCTGAATTACAATGCAGCTGTGACAATCTTTTAAGGCAATTCAAATGGCTCTTTTTGTCTCAGTTTATTTATGCCATACCATACGAAGATTGTATTAGCAGGGTTGCACTCCTTGCGGACTCAGGGGGCGCTGCTTCACTTGTTACATATCTAGGAGCTTTTTGCATATGTTGCTCCGTGTCCATAAACTGAACTACCATATTCACCGAGGGCATCAAATTCATTCGAATTATTTCAAAAGCGTTTAGAGACAATCTTATTTCATAGAAATTATTTATCAGTGGTAATTTATGATAAATTGCATGTATGTCCTAAGTATGTGTCATGCGCCTATGAGCCCTGGGAGATATGACGTATCACAAATATCTCTATTATAACTACAAGCTAGCCACACGTAACACTCGTAAAAAAATTGATCCTCTCTCAATCATCTGATTATTCTGTCTGTTTTCATTTTGACACCCTTCTCCGTGTTTATTATAATTATTTACTGATTACACGTAACAACCTTGAAAAATGGAGCCTCTCTCAATCATCAGGTTCTTCTTTCTGCTTTCATCATGAAACCCTTCTCCGTATTGCAGCTGTGCTACTCGTGGAGGCATAATTTGGCTCTTAATTTCTTAGCTTCATCCTTGAGCGTTGAAGAAATTCTTCCCACTTTGCTGACCTTCCTGGATTTCCATCACCTTGCATCATTTCTGGTGATTTTTTACGCCATGAGGTGCTTCTTTCCACTGTTTACGACATCCTTTACATAACTGAATTCACTAATTGCTTTGAGCAAATCTGAACGACAACACAAATCGAAAGCACGACAAATACCATAGTCCAAATGTGTACTGATGTTGATTTTCATGAAATGGGTGTCACCATATTTACTGTAACTTTTCTATACGTAATAAAGAATGGACTAACCCGGATCGCCTTACTTACTAAGTACCATCGACTCTTGATACCAATTTCACCTAATAAAGCTATACATATATGTAATTTGTGTTTATTTTCACTACTAACTTGTTCATGTTGCCAGGCAAGCCAAATACAAATTATCTTATTTTATTCAGATTTGTATATTTATTGCTAAAATATGAATAGCAGAAGGAAGCTTCAAAAAAGTACTACTGAAAGAGTCCTGGTGTTAGGATATTATTTCTCAGCTGTCTTGGAATAGAAATGCTTGTGTGGTTACGTTCTAGCCACAATTCGCTATTTGATCAAATGCAAATGAAATTGAAATTTTGAAATCCTGATAAGATCTTCTCAAAGTATAACAAGACAATTAAATTTTTAATGTATACCCAAATACAACCCTCAAAAGATAGTAAATTTGCAATTCCTTTCGCGATGTTACTAGATAGAAGGTCATAGGAGTTCTAGACGTGAAAGGTACTTACAAGTACTATACAACAACACACTACAGAAAACTCTCAATATTGACAAAATCGGAGTTTGCAGAAACGGTATTAAAATTTCACTTGCAATACAATAAAAATTCTATTCAGCCATTGACAATAAAAATTTTACAGAATATAAAAATAGTTTTTTTAAGAACTTTGTTCAAGAAGCAACACATGAAAATCCTGCGATGTATTTTTTAGCATCACTATCATTATGCTGGCGGGCAAGATTTGAAGATTGCACTAAAGAGCATAGCATGTTAAGTATACGCATTGGTTAGTAAGAAAGCATTGGTACATACAACGTCCTATGGAGTTGAGACCACAGCATATCTTTGGAAATTAACTTTGGCAGTTTTTATCGCACAAAATAAAGCAATCAAACGCCTTTTTTCTTTTGATACACGAATTAGAACTTGGAATGGTAATAAATGCAACTGTAGGCTCTGCAATACATATATACCGAAAGTATTGTCTTGAGCAGGATGAATTTTTCTTCCTTAATCTTTTCTTCATTTTATTTTGTAAATTTAACTATGCATTTAATTTTAGTTTTTAATAAAATTTAAGAAGTTTTAAATTTTGTTCAATAGATCTAATTTTTTTCTATCAAATATAAAATTTTACAAAGACACTGTACCTACACACTACGAACAACTGGACTACAATACAAAGACGGAACCCAGGAGGAGCAAAATATCATGACTACCCCAGGAATTGAATGTATTTCATACCACAACTAACAATACAAAACTATATATGAATACTCGAATTGCATTTCACATTTGACGCCAATGGTTTAAAACAATGTGTGTATATATATATATATATATATATATATATATATATATATATATATATATATATACATTTGTATTGAGATTGAAAATTCTGCTTGAACAGATGAAACCGGTATCGAAATAACCTGTATATTTGCTTTTATTCTACTCTCATATATTTATTTACTGCTACTTGCGAACCAAAAAAACGAAATATATATATATATATATATATATATATATATATATATATATATATATATATATATATATATATATATATATATATATATATATATATATATATATATATATATATATATATATATAATTTATTGTATTTGGAGCCCTGATTGGAAGATTAACAGTGGAATCAGCTACTCCCGCCGCTGCGCATAGAAAAAGAAAAGAACACCGCTAAATGTTAACGGTCTACTAGGATAGGACTAATAGAAAAAGATAGGTATGATGTCATGAGTGGTCTTTGGCACCAATCTACCACGGCATCAGATGTGAAATAGGACAAATAAATATAAGAAAGTGAACTCGTTAAAATACACGACAAGGGACTTAGTGGTTACGTAAGGTGTATGGATATCGACTGGAAGCGACCAGTTGTGTGGATGTACCAAAGGGTCAACTCAATTATTTTATTGTTGAGACTATTTGCGTGGTCTTTATCACCATAAAGTGGAAGATGTGCCAATACCTCATTTGGAAGATTGGTATATCCATATAAAGTAATAATGTAATAATTCAACTACCCCAGCGAGAAGATTTCGACGTTCAGCCTCAGTATTCCGTGGTCTGAATGCCATCATTCCTAGGTGCACATTGGGTTTATGGAATCCCCAAAAGTATGCTTGAATTTATGGACGCACAGTTTACTAAGCCCCACTCTGAGCTAAGTCAGATAGGATAATCCTATAGAATCATGAATCCCAAAAGTAGATTTAGCAGGAGGACGGATTTTGGAGGTCAACCTTCTCTTAAAGATAGCAACCGATGGTCAAAGCCTAATCTCATGATTGGCCTAATCTCTAGTTTATTCCATTCAGATTAGCAATTGGGGTAGAAACTAGACTTGAATTTTTCTGTTCTTGCCCATATTCGTCCAAGGATATCCTGATTGAGAAGAGAGTAATGTGCTGGTTGAGGTTCGGGAATTTGGTCTCGTGTATATCCAGGCGTCAGATTATTTATCATTTTGTAAAACAATGTAAGACGTCTACTCCAATGTCTGGAGCATAATGACTCCCAACCAAGTTCGGTGCGTAGGTTTGCTCGTGATGTACCCCTCCAAGTTCCTGTAATGGCTAGAGGAGGTTTCTATCACATATGATATCATAATATCATGATATAATATAGAATAAAGATAACATCAAAGCTTAATTAAAGTTGCTTTGTCATTTACCCTCCAGTCCGGAATCGACGTCCCCCCAATACCAAGACATTCTTATTGCAACCTCCCCCCGCTTATTAATTTTGAGCAAACAGGGAATCTTCCACTCAAACCCAGATTTGTCCGGCGAAAGTAACTCGTGGTTACTGTTTGTTGTTTTGACAAAACGTTTGCATGGAATAAGCAATTCCTGCCAGAGGCACTGAAAATGCAGCTGAAAGTCACTCCGACGATGATGAAATAATGAACGAAGGCGATGGATACCAGTTCTAGTATGTCAGAAAACATGTAAGAAAAGTAATACGGCGTTTTTCAAAACGCTGAGATTTGTTATTCAATGCATCTGTTGGCCTTCTCTCCTCCCTAATCTATAATAGCCCATCCCATAGATATTCATCGTGGACATTCTCCAACCTCCCCTTCCTGCTGATTGCAACTCCTCCGCTTATTAACTTTTAGGATTTTTTCCAATCCCACCGTTTATTACCACCCCCTTCTATTCCGAACTGGAGAGTAAGCTATCCTTCACTATCCCCATACACAATTATGGTCTTCTTTCGTTCTCAAATTACCGTATGAAGGTAAATGGAGGAAACTGAAGATTAGGGCATTCCGAAGCGAATTCAGAAATGGGACAAAACTCCAAACAGTGCTAAACATGCTGCACTCAAAAGTAATACTTTCAGGTGCAGCTCACATTCAGAGAAAAGTAGCTTGCGTACGTCCTTAGGGACGGGTCATTAATTACTTATGGAGAGGGGGTGGAAGATATCCTGATATATTTGATGGAATTTTCGTTCCCCTCTCAGATTTACGTAAAAGTTTGGTCCCCACTCTAGGACTTCAAACTTTGTAATACAGTCTATATAAGTAACCAATTGTTAAAGCTTCCAAAATACGATCTAGAAGGAAAAGAAATTTTGAAACTTATTGCTTTGTAGCCTCTCTTGTTAACCACTTACAGGTATTTAGAGTGCCTTCCATATTAGTTCCTGATTCAAACTGTTCCTTAAATTAGTTACACGACGCAGAAAAGAACCTTTGATCAGCGTTCATTTTCTTAAGCGATACCGTAAGATTTTTTACCAGTTGAGCGCAGGATACGAATGTCACACAAATGAGATGTTTGTCATAAACCCGAGTGCGAGAAATTGATTGCCTGTCTCACATAGCAACATTAACTCAGATGGGGCTCAATCAGGGCTCAGAATACTTCATGTAGGGACCGGTCATTAATTCTTCCAAGGGAGGGGGTGGAAGACATCTGGGAGGGGGAACCAAAATTCTGCACACTCAGAGGGAGGGGGATGAAAAATAAAAGCATTTTAAGAGTAGGACTATGAAGTTTCTTCTGAAATCCTGGAGTGGGGATCAAAACAGTTACATAAATCTGAGAGGGGGAAGAAATTTCCATCAAATATATGAGAATGTCTTCCACCCCTTCCCTATAAGTAATTAATGACCCATCCCTTAGAGCATAAAGTGGAAGACACTGTTTTGAATACTAGTGGAGTACCGAAGGGAGAGAAATTTAACCGACAGGTCTGGACAAGGCTGACGCAAGGGAAGCACTTCTGGGGGCTAAAAGTACGCTTTCCGACAAATTTCCGTCGTTAATGCCTTTCAAAACTACATGTTGTGGTTAGGGGCAGTATCATGGGAGAGTAAAACCTTCCAGGGGTTATTTCAAGTTTTGAGGAAAAGTGGGGTGCCCTTGTTATCTAACACCTCATTTCTACAACTAATCATATGTAAGGCTGGATATCAAATCATGATTCATTCTGAGTTAGAGATGTTACTGCTTTGATATGGCCTCTAACCACGAGCCTCCATTGCGGACCCATTCTGTATACAAATGGGGGTATAGCCGAATAAAAGTTCTTGAGCTAAACACCCTAGAATCAGGGATGATGCCACGAATTGGTAATAGAGAGCTGGTGATCTCGTTCAGAGAAGTATAAGGACCCATCATGACTGGGTCCGATGGGACAGAAGACTTTTTTTAATTTTACCCTGTAGAATGGCTAAAATGACGTCCCCCAGATTAAAATGTTGATGAATAGTGTAATGCAGTGGAAAGAAGCTGTCACTATTCTGACGAGAATACTTAACAATGCAAATGAAGCTTAATACGGAACAAAGACCTCCGACAAAATGGTAAAAATGAAGTATAATTACCGACAAATCATGATAGTTGAGATAACTTTTACAGACGAGCTGAAAAATTACGTTTCTTCTTAAGTACAGGGTTGTGACACCCCCTGCACCCCACTACATCAGTAGGTTCCTGTCGAATACGCTACAAGTTCAAGAGCTTGAAAAGCATTTGTGACCTCACTGACCTGATTATGACCTTGCAATTAATCATTCAATGCTGAGAAGTCATAGTTCAAGTTAAGCCTAAGTTCCACAACCAATTTTTTATGACAATTTTCTATGACAAATTTACTTGCTCCTGTAGATGGCCAACCAGTTTCATTTAATAATTTTTTCATTGACAAGTAGACTTGCCCGTGAAAATAAACAACAAGTTTCTTTGATAAGTTTTTACTGTCCTAAAGATCAGCGGTATGTGAAGGCTAGCATTACTCTTTATGCGTCTCTCTGACTTTGAGTTCCACTGACTTTCATGACTTTGAAGAGCTTCTAAAAGTATTGATGTGACTTGGCTACCCTCAAACATCCTACTGGCAGCCATCTGGCTAAACATCAATTGGCATGAAGAGCCTGGTTATGCTAGATGCGAGGGTTTTGAGGTCTGGGACTTAGTAGAACTTGTCAAATTTATCTGCCAAGCCGTTTACAAGGGCAATTTTCATATATGATAATTTTTAATATGACAAGTACGCTTGTCCAAATGCTGGCATGCCAGTTTTTGAACAAGTACACTTCTCATATGAAAAATTGTCATATGGCTCCATCTACACGAGCCAATAAACCTCGTCATAGAAAAATTATCATAGAAAATTGCTCGTGGAACTTAGGCTTCATTCCTCAGAGTTGTTGCTGCTGCTGTAGTGATGCAAGATTGTAGTTTCATGAGGGAATGGTGGATCATTTTATGCAAATGATGGACAAAGTGGATCAAGATACGAGCCATGTGGGACACTACAATTGATCTGAATAGTCTAGTGCATGAAATAGCACCGTTAACTCTGCAAAACAGATTACGGTAGCTTAGGGGTGATTCAGTTAGTACATACGCACCAAAATGGCAAAAACCTCATGCGCAGATATACGCTTATTAGGAATCCCCTTCTTGCATACGTACTTCTATCTATCTGACACCCACCACCTCCAACGGGAAATTTTAAAATATCGTGTGCAAAAATTATGTCACTCATTCATTAATGCCTGACTGACGATCCAAAATGGTTTAAAAATAAACAGAATTAAATCGGATCTTTTACTTATTTTACTAGCATCACTAATGGTGTGCAGAAACACTTTCGTTGATGGAAAAGATGGAATCTTCTAGCAAATAATACCATTGTGAAATACCTGCACAAAAAGCGATTATTCTTCATTTTGCGTACGTACTGTACGCAAATGTATGGTTTTGTTCGACCACTCTCCCCCCTTCGTGCGTATGTAATGAATGAATGACCCTTAAGTAAAAGAAAAAGCATTCATATTGTCATCCCCTTACACTATATTTTTCATGTTTCTTTGAAGACAATGTTGTGATCCACAATATCAAAAGCTTTATCTAAATCAATAAAAATATTACCAGCACTTTTGCCTTTATCGATTTTGAAATACCAGTCATTAATATTTATTATCAGGCAGGTAACTACTGAGTGTACGGATATGAAGCCAGATTGATGCTTGTAAATTAGCTGATCAGTATTCAAGTACTCATGAAGTTGATCAAATATTGGGTTTCATGCAGGCATGAGGTACCTGGTAGCACAGAGATTGGCCAATAAGTAAACCGTAAATCATTTCTATCACTCTTCAAAATAGAATCAAAACATGTTACCTTCCAACTGTCTAGGGATTTCCCTGTGTATCAAGATAATATGCATAAAGAACACATGAATCTAATAACAATAGGCAAATCTATTTTCAAGAAATTACTTGCAACACCATAACCAACTCTGGCAAGAATTCATTTTACTTGACACAGCTGTTAGGTTTTCTATCATGATGTTTGTGAAAGAGAAACGTAACGATGGCCTACTTAGCAAATACTTACCAGAAAACAACGATTGGATTCGTCAGGGTTTGACGTCTACAGTTCATTACAAGATGAAACAAAGGTGGTTATTGATCTTTTATTAATGACCTGGATGACAGCTTTCCATGTCTCCTTGCGGTCCACGTAAACTGAATGAGATTTTATGGAAAATATTCTCGTTTTATTCGCGCAGTTAAGCAGTTAGATTTATTTTGTAAAATTTTGCATGTAGACGTACACTTGTAGGCCGGTGGCCAATTTGAATACTCTCCTCGGAAAAGCTTACGTCTCAGTGGACCTTTTAACATGCAAACTAGTTGGGGTACTTCTCATCAGGTTTTATTTTCCTACTATTTGGTCTATAATTCCCCTCTGGGAAGTGTCCGTTTTACAAACTTGCTTGAAAATTAACTTTAAATTCTCTACGGAGACGTTCTGGTGTCGACTTATTTTTTGTTCCATCATCTCACTACTTCTAATCCATGTCTGTTTGATAAACCCAAGTTCGTTGTTACGACATCCCTGAATGTAAATTCCCCATCATCGAATATTCCTTAAAAGATCCCCGGTTGCATCTGAATGAATTTCATTGCCACTGGGTATATATGCATCCATGGATTCTGCTCAACATGCATTACGGGTGTAATTGTTCCCTAAGCGAGTAGTTGGTACATTTTAACAAAGTCTCTTTTTTCATTTTCCCCTCCATTGAACTTGATAGATAATGCATATCATTTTCCCAAAATGTACAAACTAATGGCTCGGTAAAGCTGCAATGCTGCACCAGTAGAAATGCCATCTTCTCAATATCACTAAAAATCACACTATTCTCCTTTATATCGGCCGGCTGAACTTCGGAAAGCGACCACTCACTTAAGTACAAATGACAGTTTTTTATTTCCGAAGTACTCCTTGAGCTTCGGACCTTTTCGCACTCAATAGCTAAACTTTAGTGGTATAACAAATAGGGCCAGTTTCAATTTGAAACACCACTGTTGACTGCTAGAAAGCTTTCAAGTTTTCTTTGAAGTATAAAGCTACGTTTTGTGACTGTATAAAAACTTTGCATTGCGGGCGTACTCTTGTTGGACCCCTCTTCCCTCATGTACACAAAACATGCGCTTTTCGTCGAACCCTTTCCCTTTGTGCGTACGTACTCTGTGAAAGACCCTTGTTGTCACTTGCTACATTACTTTGGCGGGAAATGCCAAGAAATTTGAACTACTCATGCATGACTTTGCATGATTAGATCATCAAACAATATGATGTCTGCTGCTGCTGATTACATAGAAAAACTTGAAACTTTCTAAATATATCAACATTGCAAAGAAGAATAAGTATGACAACTAATCTGTTGTCAGTCCTTACTTGCACTTGTAAGGAATAATGCTGCCAGAATGGAACATCAACAAGCACAAAGATGGTGTTGAAGATACACGAGAAATCGAGGATGTTGGCAAAATAGAACACTGACATTACATGGAAAGGCTGTTTGTGAAAGCCTTGTTTTCTTGAGCAAACCTGTTGTTTACTGCTTTTGACTTGCCCGCATTCAGTGTTTCCTCTGTAACAGAAGAAGCATTATTTCTGAAGTCTGTCATTGTTCCCTATAACACTATGGTTATTAACCACTAAAGGGCACACTCTGATAAAAAACTCTATAAAAACTCCAAACCAATCGCATTCTGAATTAATCCAACGGCCGGTTCGTCTGAGACCACCATGAACCATACATGATGCGCACAAGCGATTGAAATCAGCCTATGTTGAACCGATGAGCTGTGCAATCTTCTCGTTCTTAATGTACGATAAATCTTTCGCTGAGTGAAGAGGTATGAATTTGACAGAGTTCATATGGTAAAGTGTACTTGACCCAAGCATATACACTTAAAGCCTCCAGTAGTCCAGTTCACTGTTAGTAATTTCCTGAGAAGCTCGCTCTAGTAAGGAGAAACGAGAATAAATGTGCAAAACTGGTATTGTCTGAGATGCCTTATGCTTGAGATTATGAGAGAGTTGACTGTGTGCTTTTTTTATCTCCTCTGGGCATTGAAACTCCAAACTTCACTTCTCAGTATTATATAGAAATAAAGTGTACATTATCCCTTTTGAAACCAACTTCTTGTTCCAATCCAATATTTTTTTATATCTATTGCTTTTCTTGGGGTGAATGAAATGTGTTTTAACAATTATATTTCGGATGCATTAACTTTCAATCGTCCGAAAGTTTGTTGTCAGAAACTTCGTAAGTATATCCGGAAGCTTTTTCGCAGGATCATATTTTCCGAAATTTTATTCGCTGAATCTTTTTTGCTCTTAAATGTATGCACCAGAAACAGGCCTCAAATTTGTGAGTTGAAAACGAAAGCGGCTCTATCATCTCCCACATGATGACAGTGTCGTACCTAGAACGGGGAGTTCAATGCAAATAAATTTGGCATATTATGCAAATTAAAAATTACAAAATATTGAACACTATATTAGCAGCTCTTTATTCCATATTAGGGGAACTTTATGGTAGCTCATCTATAAATAATGCCAATTTTTAGCATATTTTGGGACTTTTTTGTTTTGATCAAAAACATTAGAGAAGTTATTGTAGAATATCACTGTGCCCACCTTGTGGCTATTTCAGATGCATAACTTTCCAATATTGAGCATTTTTTATAAGAAGTATCATTTTTGTCCCTTAGCAACGCCTTAGCAACATCAAAGCAATATCTTTTCAAAGTACTAATCTATGGTTCTGAAGCCCCTTCTCCCGGGTTTCGTTCCACCATTTGTTCTACCTCTTTTTCACATCAAAGCTTCGTTTCTATGTTTCTGTGTGAATGTTTGTACTTAGTTACCTGGCTGTAGTCCCTCTCGGTTCCTCTGCCTGTTCAATGTTGTTCTCTAGTTTTTGTGTGGCAAGTTGTTTACGCCGTCATTTCAGGTTTACAGGGAAATGGGTTCAAAGAAGAACAAAAACAAACGTCATCAACGTAAGAGACAGTTTTATCGTAATCAATTTGTTTCCACTAAAAAGGATTCGATAGCACGTCGTAGATTGGAAGGGGAGGGCAATAGACTCAAGTCTGCAAGCGAGAAAAGGAGAGCAGAATCAAGTGACTTTCCAGGAACTCCACCAGCAAAAAAATGTCTGAGTGGAGACCCTGAGAATGTAGAAAGGTCAATCTCTGTCTCCAATACTTTCATGTTGATAAGCTCAGGGATATTGAAGAGAATTATTGGACAGGTTGGAACTTGTCCTGTTTGTTCTCAGCGTATTGATATGGAGGAAATGGAAGCTGAACGGATGGGGTTCTGTAGCAAATTAAATATATTTTGCCTTAAATGTGACTGGAGTGTTTCCAATTTTCTCTCAGAAGAAATTGATACTAAAAAGGGAAGCAGGGGAAGGAAGTTCTTTGAGGTGAATGTTAGAGCAGTAATTGCATTCAGAGAAATAGGAAAGGGGCATGAAGGCCTGAATACCTTTGCAAGATTAATGAATATGAAGGGAATTTCATGGAACTCATATAAGAATGTAAATAATACATTGTTTGATGCATATGAGTCTGTGGCTGAACAAAGTATGAAAAAAGTGGCACAGCAGATTAAGGAGGACAAATCAGCCAAAAAACACCCTGATAACCCCTCAGTCACACTTTGTGATGTATCAGTAGATGGAACATGGCAAAAGAGAGGATATTCATCCTTGAATGGGGTGGTGACTGCAATAAGTCATGGGAAATGCTTAGATAGGCATGTTATGTCCAAATACTGTAAAACATGTGTTAGATGGGAAAGTAAGAAAGGTACTAAAGAATATGATGATTGGATTGAAAAGCATGTGTGCCAGGTCAATCATATGAGGTCATCAGGAGCAATGGAAAGTGCAGGTGCTGTTGCTATTTTCTCTTCATCTGTACAAAAGTACAACTTGATTTACTCTTCATACCTGGGGGATGGTGACACATCAGCCTTTAAAGATGTATTGGAAACAAACCCATATAGGGATTATTGCATTTTACCTTCCAAACTTGAATGTATTGGACATGTCCAGAAGCGATTAGGAACACGGCTCAGGGAATTAAGAAAGCAGCATAAGAATACCAGTATTCCCCTCTCTGGAAGAGGCAAATTAACAGACAAGATCATAAATTCTATGCAAAATTATTATGGACTTGCCATAAGGCAGAATCAAGGAGAGCTATATAAGATGAAGAAAGCCATTGGTGCTGTCCTTTGGCATTGTACTGAATTTGAAGAGGAACCTGTCAGACATCGCTTTTGTCCTACTGATGCTAATACTTGGTGCAAGTGGCAACATGATAGAATAAATGGAGGGAATAAGTATAGAAGAAAACCTGGAATTCCAAAATGGATCCATGATATCATACGCCCCATTTTCCAAGATCTTAGCTCAGATGAATTGCTATCAAAATGCCTCCATGGTAGGACACAAAATTCAAATGAAGCCATAAATCATATGATCTGGCAAAAATGTCCAAAAAATATATTTGTGCAAAGAGATGTACTTGAAATGGCAGTAAATTCTGCCATCATTACATTCAATGAGGGCCCTATAGGGATACAAGATGTGCTGAAATGCTTGAATATTTGTCCAGGTATTTGTTTTGAACAGTCATCTATTAAGCACACAGAGGATCGTATAAAAAACCTCCAAAGAAAGAGCTCAGAAAAAGAAAAGAGACAAAGAAAGAAGCTCAGAAGCATTAGGAAAGGGTTTATTGACAGGCAAGAGGAACTAGAGGGTAATGAAAGCTATAAAAGTGGAGGACATTAGTTCAAATGAAGCACTAAAACTTAATTGCTTCATTTCTCTAAACGTCATTTCTAGCTATAGGCTGAATTTTAGCAGAAAATATCTCATGACTCTTTTGAGCTAGTGACTTCAAATTTTCAGGCTATTGCAACCATTACTAAGGCAAGGGCATGAACCTAAAAGAGTTGTGATATTAAATAGAGTAATCAGATTATTGAAGTTTTCCTCACCCTTTCCGGTGACAAATTTGGTCCTCATTGGATAAATCAGATACTGCTCAAGGTATGAGGATAGGTTGCTTCATTTTTTAGGTTCATGCCCTGCACCTATCTGTTTCTCACTAACACAGAAAATTTGACAGAAATATACCTTATGGTTTTGCCACAGCAGCCTGTCAAAAATTCGAACTTTTTCAAAATAGTTATTATGATGACGTCATAATTATGATAATTAATGCTAATTTTTTACACAAAAAAATTACTACCTTGGTTCAATCTCTTAATTTCATTGGTTGAGGTTAGTATACATCAAACCAAGGAAAAATTCATCTATTTGTAGGTGAGCTACCTTATGCTCCCATACATTGTTTCCCATTTAAATATTTTGATTATCCTCTGAGAATCAATCACCATGAGTCAGGAGTATAGAAGAGGGGAGCCTAGGGGGTCAGCCCCCGTTTACTTTTCGAAAAGGGGCTGGCACCTCCTTTTTCTGTTCTAGGTACAATTTATGTATGAATCATATATATAAATATATATATATATATATATATATATATATATATATATATATATATATATATATATATATATATATATATATATATATATATATATATATATATATATATATATATATATAATGTTAATTCGGCTAAGGCTGACATAGGTAAATACTAAGTCATGAGTGGGCTACCACAATTGGAAAATTTATTTTGGCCCCAGTGCGGATTCGAACTCACGATGTTTAGATCAGGAGACTCCTGTGCTAATCAATTGCGCCATCCAGGCACAAAAGAATAGCGGTGGAATCTTAAGGTCATTCTACCGTGAGTCCCTCAACGCATCTAGAGCCTTCTCTATGTTTCGGCTATAATGCCTTCTTCAGAGCCAAGCGTACTTTATAATGTTAATTTATAATGTTTATATATATATATATATATATATATATATATATATATATATATATTATATATATATATATATATATATATATATATATATATATATATATATATATATATATATATATCATATATATTAATGTATGTACTTTTCCCTGTATATATTTGGTACCCGATTACCACCTAAGGTACACAACATGGTTTTCGAGTCAATTTTTCAATTTTAAGGCTCAATCCTCGATATTGCAAAGTCAACTTTATATATTGTAGTATGGACTGTTTTCCAAGTCAAATGTTTAAATGTGAAATCCCAGCGTTCGAAAATGAAATGTCAACTTATGGAATTGAAAGCTCGACGACCTCGATTTCATCCAAAGTTTCAAAACTGAATGTTCAACTTTCGAAACTGAATTTCCAACTTCCGGAATTAAAGCCTCAATCCCGTTTTTTGCCTTGTTTACTGCGTTATGTACATATAAATTACGGTGAAAGACTACTCTTAGGTTGCTAATAAACAGGGGGAGCAGAAGTATTTCTAAAACCTAATAAACGGGGGATTTTAGTAAATGGGGAGGGGGGTCGAAAATATTTCTAAAATCTAATGGCAATTTAACTGTCTATTGCGCTTCTGACAAATGCCAAAAGACACATTCAATTCACTTGAAGAAAGAAACACCACCACCTAGTGAAAGAAGAGATTTCTTTTCTCAAAGAATAAACTCCCAAACCATTTTTCATTCCTTGAAATTTGATAAACGGTGGGTTCAACAAGCTCCGGAGGGGCTCAGAAAAGCATGTAAAATTAATAAGCGCCCCCGTGCATTAAGGACCTATGAGTACTTAGTCCCGAAGTCTATTGACGAAACCAATCTTCCTCTAAAGGGAAAGAATGTTATCGAGTACCGTATCAACTATCAAATTTTGTTTGTACTGTGCATTTGTATAGCTTTCTGGAGCTGTACAGCCAATAATATCAGAAGACAATATTCTTATGATTTATCTGTTTTGAAAGAAACTGATCTTCAAGACACAAATGAATCGTAACCGTCTTCTGGCTGACAGACGCAAGTCACAGTATTTATGGTGCCTCAGTTTATCTCAGAATCGTAGCAAACAAAGCTATCATAATTACTTGATTAATTCCTGCAAAAACAAAAATAGTCCCTTTGAAAAAGGAAACGGTCCTGTAATCAGACCATACAGGAATGACCAAATCGGACTCTTTCGTTGATAATCTGAGATTTTCTTAGCCCCGAGAATTCTCATGCACCGCTATTTCAAAATTAAATGTAATAAAATTCATGTCATGAGAAGGGTTGTTTTGCTCAAATCATAATCAGTAGCTTATGATGAAATGCATTTTCTAGTATTGTCATGAAGAGTAGGAAAGTCGCTTAATGCAACTGATAGGCCAGTTAAATTGAAACGAAATCAGAGTCTAGAGGTATGTTAAATGTGTTATGGAATACGGAGGTCTAGTTCGGTAGTATTTAAAAACTCACTCACTTGATAAATCATAACACATATCGATTAGACTTCCCCCAAAACTAACGCCTAGGTTCAATATGAATACATTCATTCATTTGTCACTAAATTCTCAAATTCATCAACCCTTCAAAATCCTCTGAAAGTTGAGACAAATTCAAATACCACTACAATAGACGACCAAAAAGAAGAAAGAGATATTATTTGGCATAGAGAGAAGCAGCATTCATTTGAGTGTGCTAAGGAAATTGATGAACCAATCAACAAACTGCTTACGATGAGGAAGTCGTACTTATAGCCAATGAAAGAATAGTAATTGTTCCATTTCTTATGGATCAACATATTTAGCAAGTCTACAATTGAAAGATTATTTATTAAATGTAGCTGTAAAATGAGTACATCTGTGGACAAAACGTAATTGCACAACAGAAAGTTAATACTCGTTTCTGAGTACGGGGTTTGCAAGAATCAACAATTGCTAATTACACTTTTATTATAATATGACATTACTTTGCAGGGGCACCTCTTTCTGCAAAAGAATCGCCTTCACTCATAGGCTTTAGAGTTTCTGCAAACTTAGCTTCCTACTCAATTTCAGTGGATACTGACAGTTCGTTAAATAATAACCGTTATCACCTGTTGTAGCAGACACAATGTCGTTTGTACAAAGAAGCAGACTCGTAGGTAAGATGTCACAACACCCATGATGTGCATATAGAAATGGTGCTAAATCTCTGGACTCGTAGGTAAGATATGCTTTCAAACGCTATATATAGATGGATGAAGGCTGGCAATCATGGCACTATACTTATCTACTTATATTTTTCTATTAGTCTTACCTTGGTAGGCCGTTAACAATTAGCGGTGTTCCCTTAACCCTTTCCGTCTTTGTGTGTCAGTTGAGGTCAAATCAAAAGTTTTTGCTAAAAATTGACATCTCTTCAAATTGAACCAAAAGTTGTGACCAACCTAATTCAAGTGTGCTGAAGCTGAATCTGGACAAAAATCTTGAAAAATTGTCGTCAAAGTGGTCCAAATGGCACAAAATGTGGCACAAATGACCAAAATTAAAATTGCTTCCAACTACCTCACAATTGGCAAAAAGCCTATTTCAAGCACGCTGATTACGAATCTGGACACAAAATTTGAGGATTTTTCATCAAAGTGGTCCAAATGGCACAAAATATGGCACAAATGGCCAAAATTACAATTGCCTGCAACTACTTCAAAATTGGTAACAAGCCTATTTCAAGCACGCTGATTACGAATCTGGACACAAAAATTGAGGATTTTTCATCAAAGTGGTCCAAATAGTAAAATAATACAAAGAAGGTAGCTGCTTGGTACCAGTTATTCGAGAGTATATACCTAATGATTCGACAAGAGAGAGATGACCAAGAGAGTTTCTAAAGTCCAATGCATGTAAGAATTGTGAAAGACTGAGTCCAGAGGAGAGAATGTCTATGAATAGAGTGGAATGAGTAAAAGACCCAATGCACAGCACCAAGAGAGGCATAGTTTATATAATTTATTTCCAGAGAGCGTTGAAGAACCTTGTGGGTGCTTTTGGTGCCAGTTGGTCGTCTTTCACAATCTTTCTTTCTTTATAACATGCTTGTGGTCAAAGTAAACAAAACTCTTTTTACTCACCTTTCCTGCTCTGACCAGTAGAATTTGTAGGAGCATCAGTGGTAAGTTTGCCGACTATTGTAAAATATGTTTCTCCATATCTGTAAATTGTTAATGTAACCAAGTAACTAGATTTATCTAACATAAAGAATGGAATCAAATTTTTAATCACCCTTGATTTGGTTCGTCATGAGATCTTCAACGTTTCTTATGAACTACATTTCTGCCGTCTCATTTCTTTTTTCATTTTCATGGAAATTTCCTAAAACTCTGCCCATGCTATAGGCTATAGACAGGACCAGCTGGATATGACCCAAATATATTCTGAGATATGCCACCTAGTTGCTATTTTTCATTTTGGAGATAATGTGTTTTCTTTAAATCTTGTAAAAATAATTTCGTACGTGGGTGCATAGCTTGGAATAATATCCCAAACGACATAAGAAATATGGAATTGACTTACCTCTTCCAAAAACAAACGAAAACCTACCTGTTCGCCAGTGAAGTGAAATCAAAACAGTATAAACCATTTGATACTTCCTACATTATCCCAAGCATGACCTCCTTCCTTGTAGAAGAGTATCGTTTCTTTTTTATTTATTGTGCATTTGCTTTATTTTTTATATTATTATTCATGTAAATTTTTTATTCAAATTGTACAGAAGGAGAATCATAATAAAAATGAAATGAATGAAAAATGAAATGTGAAATGAAAATATGCTTTAGTAAGAGTTTCTTAAAGTTTCGCTTTACGTATGCAGCATCATTTGCAAACACTATTGCTTACAAAGAACCTAGCAAAAGGCCTAAATCATAAAATTCACTATTTTTTGACAGCTGTTTTTGCAACGTTTTAGTACTAAAGCTCCTTACTAGTTCCGTAACGTTAATTTCATCATTTCACAAAATGTCAGGTGCTAATACGGGATACTATGGATATTGTAGGTTTCAACGCAAATGGGCGGAAGAGCCGGAGTGTTTGGGGGGGGGGGGACTGTAGCCCTTCCACTTTTTAGCAAATGTAATTTAGTGAGCGCTTTAGCACCTTTTATATCCTTGCAATTTTAATTTGTTCACTCAAGCCTCCCCTCACCAAAACTGTTGCTCCACCGCCCCTGGCACAAACTCGCCTATGAGACATTGCTAGATGGAGTATTCACATGTCATGCCAATTTGATTGCAATGAAAGAGACTGGCTTCATAATTCTTAAATATTTGCCTAGACAAACATGTCCGATTTTGAAAATTTCCTTATGGGTTTTGTCTGCATAACACTAGTGTAACTTTCTTAACTTTTTTGGACTTCTGCACGTAGGTTCCATATAAAGTGGTTCCTTATAAAACAACGTGTATCTGATATTGCATAAGTTGAATCTTCCCTCAATCTTCCTACTGCAGGTAAGTAGGAATGTGCTTAGATAATTTTGCTGGGGAGGGAGGGCGTTCCGAAAAAAGTGGCCAACTGCTTTATTTTCGACCAAATCTTCTTTCCATAACACAAGGAGGTAAGGATGATGGTTGCTAGTCACATCAAGCTATTTGCAATATCACAAAGGAGAGTTGATAAGCCAATAATAATTTTTTTCAAACTTCAATTCATCGATATAATTTAAAAATCTACAAATAAAAATCTCACAAAAAGGTCATTTGTACTTGGTCGGCTTAGTGTGTTGACAATGATATAATATAGTTAACATTGACATACTTGTTTGAAGCTTCGTAATATCATAACAATGCAACTGCAATTACACACAACCATGCATCTTTCTATTGTAAGATAGTGCATAACTGGCTTATCTGCTTATAGAAAGGTGATATTTTATACTTTCACGTCTAGTCATCTTATCTACTAAAGTCTACAATTTAGGGAAGGTAAAAGAAATAATAGCGAGGAAATAAGAAGGAGCAAACAAGCACACGACTATGGCAATTAAATTCATGTAGCTCCAGACCTGGCCAAGATTTGTTTCGTCTACAAAAAATACAATAAGTGTATTTTATGGCAATGCTTGAAGCTTTCATAATGATCTGTTGTTGATGAGTATTATAAAAGTCCAAATCTTTCAGCATCGATGAAAAGAAATCAGAGGTTCTACCAAATATACCAAGAGCAATCATAGGGAGATAAATATCGTAATGCTTCTCCTGGAGGGCCAAAATAAGGAGGCGATGCTTAGCATCAGATTTGCTTTCACGATTGATCTTTGTATTTGACTCAAAGCCTACAGTTAACTCTAGTTAGGTATACAGTAGTACCATTTAGTATTAAGACAAGATCTGGCCTGAGAGAATCACCAGTAATCAAAGATGGAGATGGGAAAGAAGGAAGATATGTGTGCAATGAGCTATCAGTTACATAATATCTAATTATTTATAGTAGGTGACTTGAGTAGCTAAAGTAAACTAATAAAAACCAACCATCGAATTATAAATTTATCTGCACATATTACACAGACATTTTTCTTCCTTCCAGTTTCTAATCATTGCTTTTAAAGTTTTTCGTACTTTTGCAGATTTTATCCTGTCTCACAGATTGTTCCACAGAAGACTACCTCTAAACGATATTGAGCTTTGACCATATGTATATGTTATAATGGATCATTATCTCTTCCGATTTTGCCAGTAATTCTTCAAGTGCAGAGGCATAATCACTACGGAGAGCCCTTAAGGTACGCTTATGGTACCGGCTTATTCTGCTATTAGGCCCCGTTTACACGATGCCTTTACGGTGCCAGTTCGATTTGACACCGGTGTGGAATCTTTTGTTTTTTGACCATCCATTTACACGAGTTCGGTACGACGCCGGCATAAAAGGTGTGAAAACCCAGTTCGGTAGCCACACCGGTTCGATTTCATGCCGGCGTGGTAGCGGCATCGTGTAAACGGTCCAAACCGGCGTCACACCGAAACGATTTCAGTTCGCTTTTACTTCGAGGGCAAAAGCAATCAAATCGAGGGTTATTTGCATAATCTTCTTCTGTTTTTCACGTCTTTGTTTCTCACCCAGCAAAAAGCGCGCGAAGTATTCTACGATTTTCAACATGGCTCTCAATCAAAGTCACATTCAAAGCATTGCTGCACTCCTAAGTCAATATTGTGCTTATTTTGCAAACGATTGCACATTATAAAAAGACGAACAAATGAACTATTGAATTTTCTAGCTTCGGTTTCCGTAACAAGCTCTTAGAAAGGAGTAAAGAAGGTGAGAAAGAAACGAAACCAAAGCGATTTTGGACTAGACCAGGGAGAGCTGATAAATGGGGGCAGAATTTTTCTGACTTTCACCTGTCTTCGTCTTCTTCTTTGGTGGCATTTCTTTCGCTTTTCCTTCGATCAAGAATAACACTTAATTTGTGTGACCGTGATTTGCTTTTCTCTTCTTTCCATGTGTTTTGCCGCCTTTTTCCTAGCCTATGCGCAAGCGTAAAATAAAATTATTGTGTGATGTCATTACTATTGTTTTTGATAACCGAAACGATATCGCACCGGCATCGTGCAAACGGGAGGCAAAACATCATACACCGGCATCGTTTCACACCGGTATCATATCGAGCCGGCGTCGTACCGGCATCGTGTAAACGGGGCCTTATGTAACTACGACCAGTAGAATAAATCTATTAAATGTTGAAATTTGCTCCAACTCCAGAATCCACCCTAAATTCCCCTAAATTCATCAGAAAAAGTTCATTGAAATTCGGGGGGGGGTGAATGTTCCATGATGGTCTGTGCTGGATTCACTATTTCTCTAATATCTTCTGCCTGTTTCGTTATAAGCAAAGGTAATCTTCAAATAGATTTCGTTCGTATTATTGCAATTAGGTGCTGTTTTGAATTAGCGTTTTTCTGTTGGACGGAATTTGATACAATTTCTGCGTAACAAAAATTGTGCTAAACTGGCCTTGGTGCTTTAGTAGGGGAATATCTAACCCAACCAGATAGAGTAAAAGTTGTATAGAAAAAAAGTTCTAAAGAGTCTGCAGTTTTCAAAAATATTTAAGAAAAAGGACGATCTGTCGGGCGGAATAGATAGCATTGTAACTGATGGTAGAACACTACGGTGATTAAAATTGTATCTAAAATTCTTGACTTAACAACTTCAACTCATAATACTGTACAATAATAGAATACTTGCAACATTTCAAACACTTATTCCGAACGAAAAACATTAAATGTATAAATACAATCAAGCCTAAAGTTTGTAGATTAAATCTGTTGGACGGAACTGTTGGATGGAAAAAATGCAACTTTTTAAAAAATATCCTAAAAATTGTTAAATGCAGGCTTCACGTTGATTCTAGTGGAATACTTCGATAAGTTATCGAGAGGAGCTGAATACCAAGCAAACATAGCATGATTTAATTTGAATTCAAGAGAAGGATTCCGTCCAACAGAAAAATCAAATGCCACATTTTGAACCGAATGTCTACACAAAGCAGAGAAAATGTTTTATCTCTCCATACGTGGGCCCCATGTGGTGATTTTCGTAGCTCTATAGATAGAAACAGTGTTTGTTTAACCATTTTTTGCACCTTGGACACTTTATCCATTCTTCACACCTTTAATACATCTCATTACAGTAGCAACATGTATTTTAGTTGGAGCCATTAAGAAGATTTCCAGAAGTACTCCGAAAAGTACATTAAAAAGACAAACTTTACTACAAGTTGTTGTAAAGATATGCTTCTGACGTGTGTGGCTTTGAGAATCGCTAATTTCCCGCCAATTTTGCAAATTTTTCGACCCCTGTGTGGAATCTGTTGGACGGAATGATCATTTTTGATATAAAAATAAAAGACTTATCATATGCAGCACACAATTACAAGCACACTTCTTTCCACCCTAGACAGTATTATTGATAACTGCGCAATGATCTGCCTTAAAACGATTGGCTGTTTTTCTGAGAAAACAACTTTAGTGGTCAAATTTCTGTTGGACGGAAAACCAATAAATTGTCGAAGAGAAGTCAGTGCAAGGTTCCTATTATACATTAGCAACGTACATGGTTCTGTCTTTTTTGATCAAAGGGAATTCATTGTGGCTAAAAAACATACAAAAGTCTTAAAAATATCAAGCAGTCTTTCAGAAGTTATGAGCTTCTATTTATTTGGCCTTTTCCATCCAACAGATTTTAGAAACAAAATTGTTACTTTAGTGTCTTAAAAAACACCAAAAGATAATTTTCCGAACTGTTGCATCGGCATTTTTATAAAGTTTTATCTTTTCACCTTTCAGATTTTGACGTTTTACTATTACTAAATCACCTTTTTTATGCAGCTTATATGTTACCCTAATTCAAAACAGCACCATTACCAAAAGTCCATATTGAACACTTCAATTTTTCTTTGTAGCTAGCGACATATTGCTCATGCATTAGAAGGATGTTTCCCGGAAACAGCTGACAATTGCAAAGATTGTTCGTCCATTGACCTGATAAACACGATTCAATGCAAAAGTTTTAGCAATTTACTCGATTCATAAGTTTTAGCATCGTTTAAATGAACAAAACTATGACCACTTAAAAGAATTTTTGCTCATCAGAAGCAAAAATTACATGGAATAAAGAACTATCAAACATGCCCCCGCTACAGAAAAGAATTGCCCAAACAGACACAAGGACGCCTGGCGTGACTAGGGAGGGGGGAAGGTCTCCACTGAGGGCTACATTATAGATGCTTTTCTATTAACCTACCTTGGCTTTAGGGTATGTAAATAGAGCGTGTATAAGTACACGTGTTTACTATAAGAAAGAGGGCTATAAGAGAGTAGTACTCGAATGCTCGAAAAGTAAAGAAAATTCAGTGGTGGATTTCTGAGAGAGGCGATCCCCGCTGCTGAACAGATTTCTATTTCATTCGAGCAATTCCTATAGAAAAACAATTGTTCACCAAAATAGTTTGCGCTTAATGGTTCGACAACAGTCGACATGGAAGCTGAGGCTCAGTGAAAACTTAGGTATTATTCATTAAAAAGTTGTGTATCTGAGGGGGGGGGAGGGGGGACTTCCTCACTCCGCCAGTCAGTACATCTTTGCATAAAGATAACACTGATTATGACTGGAAATCTATAGAAATTAGACCAAAATGATGATGGGATTGTATGAGGCTTTGAATTTCCAATGTGTATCTACTTATCAACTTTCCTAGATCTCAAGGATCCAATAATCAACTGTCTTAAACTTTTTGAACAGTTGTGTACTACTTTCTTATAAATCGTGCGTATTTCATAGTTGAGAGATAAGTTTTCATGAAACTACCAGGTTTTAATTTTCATGGGAATACTAACTCAATGGGTTGCTACGTGTAGGCTGCTGTGAAGTTTCCTAAATTCTGCCTCTGAATACACTGTTGTAAGATTTGAGCGTGTTATACACAGCTTTAGACTTAACGTTTCTTTTATTTAGCTTTAGACGTACACTTCACCTCCTGAGGTTGTGGTGAACTCTTTTCCATGGACTTGCAAACCTTGGAAAGCATCACAGTGCTCACAGTAATTTTTTTGGGTTTAACTAATAGTGCAAAGCGCTTCTTACTGACATGAAAGATGAGTTGCGATCAAACTATTGGCATCTGAGGCGACACACCTTTAAATTATCTGTTAATATATGCAAAAAATTTGAATGAGAGAAAAGAAGTTTCTTTACTACTTGAAGATCCGAACATCATCCTCGAAGTTCACTTCTCAGTTCTTTGATTAGGTGCATAAATTAAAAAGTTCTTCCCTTGAAATAGTTTGAAGTGGATGTAGCAAATTTGTGCGAGTTATAGCCTTTATAAAATGAGTTTTGATTCAAACACAACATATGAAGATTCTGCGAAATGTCTAAAACGTAAGCCAAGCCAACCAGGATTGACATCAACTTTCGGAAAGCTCTTATTTTGTACAATATTCCTCCTTCTTCCTTCCACTATTCCTTTGAACTTTCGGTCCAGTTTTCCGTAGTCTTGTTGTGTGGTTTTGGAAATGCTGTGATGTGCAATCCTTGCTGCAGAGCCGTATTTAAGCCTGCTAGGGGTACTAGGGCAAAAACTGACAGAGGTCCCTTAAAATGTACCTAAATACCTAATTGAACCTTTTTATATCAGTCCTAATTTAACGACGGCCCTTCTCACACCGGCCCGTATAACACCAGGGACAAATTCGGTTTAACGCCACTTTGGGCCGCATTTTACGCCAATAAAAAAGTAAAAAATTGAGAATATGATAGGGAACTTTTATACGCTCCAGTAGCAGATTTTGTTCTGTTAAAATTTCTAGTAATCGATGTCAAGAACTCCATCACTTGTTTAAGTGTTTTCTTTTTAAGCAAAATTGTCATAATCTTTAAAATCAACTTCGCTTTCGCCGCCAGATTCCACTAATGTGAATTTATTTTCCCTCTTATATTTTTTCTTCTACCCTTTCAAGATTGGTATCTCTCCACTTATTTATACAGTTTTAATAAAGATTGAGTGACTATTACCAAAATTATTGCTTTTCGGAACGTATGAAATAAGCGATGGTAACTTTACCTACTTGGATGCATTATATACATATTTATTCCAGAAATACAATTGTATGTTCCTTGTTTCAGAGCTGATTCCGCTGCTGTACATGCTCTTCACTCGCTGGGACTCACTGCCTGGGCAATTTGTACCACAAAAATAGTGCCACTTTTTGTTGAAAAGTGTAAAACGTCGGCCTTTTTACCCCGACCCTTTTTACGCCGGCCATTTTTACACTAGCTCTTTTAACGCCTCTTCTAGCAGATGAATGCTATTATGGCCGGCGTAAAAAGGGTCCATACGATATTATCAAATGATTAGTTCTCGGCACCCTGTTAGCAAAAACTGTTGTTTGATATGCAAGTACTTGCTCACTATTTCAGGTATTATCAACATATTACACCGTTGCCTCGCCTCGTCTGCAGATATTGACTTAAAACAAACACTTGAAGTTCACAGTACTTCATTAGACTTTCAAAGTTTTCCTCTGATTGTAATAATAGTACAGGGTCCCAGGGTCTGGGAGAGTGGCCCATTAGTAAATGCGGCCCTGCTTTGATGATTGCAATGCAACTATGAATTAAGTTGACTTATCGACAAGTGACTTCATTTCATGCTATTTTAGATTTAGTTACTTCGACTTTTCAGGTGTCTGCAAACATTTCTGAAAGGTAATATTGCACGAAAGTCGGAATGTTGGTTGGGGCCGGATCCGGCCGCGATTCTTTATGTAGTAGCCAATATTTTTTTACAAGGCCGGTGTTTATGTCCAGTTTTTGAAGCTCTCTTAGCTTGTTCATGATCTCAGTACCAATCCTGTCACACGATTTTGTTAGCAAGACATTGTGAGTTTGTGCAACACTACTATGTTACACACAGGTCTGATTACAAAGACAGACAGGAAATCTATACATATGTTAATAGGGATGAAGGGCTTACATGACGACTGGATTTTTGCCTGTATTCTTATTGAGTTTCTTAGGTCTTAGCACTCAAGTATTGACTTGTGTTAAACTGCTTGAGCAGTGGAACACTGCTTTCCTAGTCACTTCCTTGTAAAAAGCCGTGTATGGCAAAAGACTATACTGATGCTCAGGGTTGCGAGTCAGTAAACAACTCACTGTTATCAGAGTTGACATCTTCAATTAAAGCAACAGCGCAGATGCTTATGATCGCTTATTTGGCTGGTGCTCATACTTTCAGATATTACACATGTTGTCAAAAACTGCAAGCAAATACCCCTCTTTGGCTGTCCTATGCTTGCAAACACCTAGTAAGTAACTTTTCTCAAAACGAATCCAAGGTTGAATGCAGTGTGTTTCGCCACCTGGCTATGAATGACAGCTAAAGTGATCTTAAAAACAATAAGAGGCGGTATGCGACTCCTTGTTCAATTTCTCACTTGTCAATCAAAATTGCTTTGAGAAGCCGCTACTCTTCGGCCAGCCATTGAAGTAGGGCAGGTCTGAGTTCGAGCACGCGCCTATGATCGAACTGATCTAAGTGTTAAATTGTACGTAAAGTTAAGTTTACAGTGGCAAAACGTTGTCAGTGATATGGAGAAGAAAGTGGCATCAAAAAAGAAAGCAAAAAGCCAGATTAAACATGAAGATTCAGCGACGAAGTTCGGAGCTGATGTTAACGAGACAGGCGAGACAGCGGAGGACAGTTCTCAAGTGAAAGCGAAGAAAAGCCGCAAGAGAAAGATGTCATTCGAAGAGGATATCATTGATGGATTTCTCATGGTTTCATATGCAAGTTTAGAGGATCTAGAGGTTTGTTACTTCGAGTCTTCGCGAAATGGTAGATCCATTCGTGATCTGGTTGATTTGTTTGCTTTATACCAGATGATTGGTTCAGGATGGCGATGTAATGAAACATTCGTAAAGAATGCTCTCTTTTCCCATAGTATATGTTTTGTTCAATTCCTTATATTACACTGGATTACAGAGAAGGAATATTCTGCATGTAGTTTGAGGTTTAATTTCTATTCAGGACAACGTGGAAAGTATACAGCCTTTTCGATGAAGGCGGATTTGAACAGGTATAGTTAATTTACCCAAGGGTGGGAGAAGTGAATATGAACTTTTGCCTGTCCTCAACTTTCCAAATCATAATCTCACCTACACAAGTCTTGCAGATATTTGATGTCTTCACTCCCATTGATGTCGATTTAATCAGCAAAATTTGCGTTGGAAATTAGCTAGCACTCTTACAGCCTTACAGCAAAATAGGGTTAGGGTACTTTGACTTTTGATCGATATTTAATGTCTAAGCTTGAGCAAACGTTCCTTCTTGTTAGAGAAACTCTCTAGTTTCATCTTGCCAAACTTTATACGGACTTTCTTTTCCATAAAAGTACATTTTTAATCTTTGCAAATAGGAGCGTTAAGCAATGAGCGAGCAGATGGTCTTTCGAGGCTGCGATCGAATCTGTGAAGTCTTATTAGGAGCTTCTGTTAAAGAAATTTTGTTGTTTTGGCTTTGTGTCAACATAATTCTGCTTTGCTAGACCATCACAAGTTTGTTGAATAACTCCACATGTTTAGAGTGGATTACGGCATTCCTTGTTGCGCTATAGTTTGTATTATGTCAAGGAGGTTGCGAAAGATTTTGGCTAACATAGTTGTATTGCTTGGAATGGCTTGGGAATCAATTTGATAGTGCTAATGAACAATGAAATCTCTAGAGTATTTATTAACATCTGCATAATGGAGTATTGCCAGTGCTGAACAGGTACTTTCTGTAATCGTTACAAGGTCAGCCTCGCGCAAATCTAATATAGATTGTATCGTAGTAATCAAGGAAAGGAAGCTTACCGTATTAGTTTTAAACATCTTTTTTACTATCTTACATTTTAGTTCCCACTCATTGTACGTGGTTTGAGAGGCTATTATTCTAAATTTCCAGCTTTCGTTGCCGTTAGCAAGATACTTTAGCTTTCCTTATCTACTATTGAATGATCTAGGAGCAACCACTCTCTATGTTTAGCGTTGACTGGCACTATTTCTAGGAGTAAATCTCACAAATGTACATCTTTCATTTATGGCATCGTGCTGTTCTTCGTCTTTCTATGTAACGCAATTTGTAGCTCAATAAACAAGTCTTGATATAAAGGTGAGGTTTATCACATGAGCCTCCACTAGAATATCAGACTAGTCTGGAATCATTTAGTATTCTAGCAAAGTATGACAATAAGCTCCAGTGCTTCTGTGACTTTCACTTTCTTGGAAATTTGAAGTTCATTTGGAAACAGATAACTCTCTGTGAACCAGTGAATCTTATTGTATGCTATGACCTCACTCCAATGCTTGAGAATATAGCTTTTTCATTTTATTTGTTCATTATACAGTGACCATGATGCACTTATTTTTTATTAGACAGAAAAATGTCTTTTCTGGCTCTTATTGTACAGCAATTTGTTATTCTTTACAGGAATACAAGCTGAAACATGCTAAATCAGTGGTTTTTTTTAGCTCCTCTTCCTCCATATTCCTTGAATTAAAATATTATACCCTACCATACAGAATTTCAACTAGCAAAGCATTTCTATGCCTATTCTAAATGGCATTAAATTCTTTGGCAAATTAACTACCTGAGGTGCTGTGGCTTAACCATAAAAGACCTATTTGCCTGATTCACAGACCACAAACCAATCAAATTATGACATATAGTTAGCAGTTAAATGTTTCTTGGGCTTTTTGGATAATTTTTCACATGACATTCTATCCTCCATGCAAAATACTATTTTATAAGTATTTATCTATAATTATCCCATCTAGTATTGGACTGTTTCCCTTTTACTCCTGCCAATTCTATTAGAAGAGATATGAAGAGTATTGAAGTTAATGTTTTATGGTAGATAGCAGATTGTGCCACCACTGTTTCTGATATGTTGACTATGTAGAGTATATCACATGATTTACATAGCCTGCTATGCTTCTGTGATAGTTGTCACTCATACAGAATTGATAGAGAGTCAATTATTCTATCTCTGACTCTTATTGCTCTAGAAGACTAATAGTTTCAAGTTTAATTTTCCATTCCATTTTGTAGTTATTAGCTTGTAAACTCAATCGTGGTTGTCAATGTCAGATGAGGGAGTCTTCTGTAGCTCTTTTGTCTCAGACTTTTCTTGGAGGGCTTTTTCATTTGTAGTTCAAGGACATAGAATTAACATTGAAGTTCATTGCCTGACTTTTAAGTGGTCATCATTTTTCTGTGTATATCAAACTTTTATTTGTGTCAAAAGTTATTTTGTCATTTACATCAGACCAATCTGATATCTCCACAAAGCAGGCGTATGTTTTCTTCCCAGGATGAGTTGATGGTTGTTTTATAAGGAAACGATCTTTATGATAAGATAAGGGATTTCGGGTTTCAAACTATGGCCTAAGGTCAGTGATATTGTGCTGAATGCTTGGTATTGGCTCGTATTTTACGTTTAAGACATTATGAGATTAGCTCTTTAGAAAGGGATTTTTATCATTGTGAAGAAACGGAGAATAGCACCTAGATAAATAGATAACTTGTTTAGTATGTATTCCCAAAGGGATGGTGTGGCATTGAACTCATTATGGTTTTGTTTGCCGTATGATGAAAGAAGGGAAGCGCACTTTGATTCTTTTTGTCAATTCTCATCAATTCACTGTGACTGGTGGCCTCTTTACTTTTCAGAAGATAGTCATTGCTAATCATATAGTATTATGCAAGATTAGTTTCACCCATACTCTTAGGTCCCGAATAAGTGGGGGTCCTAATATGCGGGGGGTTGGAAAATTTCTTGAACTTCAATAAGCGGGGGGAGGTGAAAATTTGGTGTAAGCGAGTACCAAGCAGTGTTTAAAGAAAAATATCTGTAAACATCAGGATGATAGTTTCAAAACGTTGATAGTTTCAGACTATTGACTAAAAAACTTTCCACTAAAGCTTTGTTGCAAAGATCACTTAGAATAGGCTACTAATCAAGAAACAGTTGAAAAGGGAAGGTGCCCATCCCCTGTCTGGGTAAACTCGACCTTGGTTTTTCACACTTTTTGTGGGGCTCTCTTACAAAAATTGAAAATTGAGCGGGCTCCTAATGAGAGCGGGGGGTCGGGAAGTTCTTCGAGAAAAATAAGCAGGGGAACGCTTATTTGGGACCTAAGATTATGTGCGCGCAGAAATGCCTAGTACGCGTTGAAGGTCCACTGTGCAGTCTTAATGATGTGTGGTCGTAGCACTGAAGACTAAAAGTACATCTGGCACTAATAGTGCAGTTGAAGTTAATGAACTAGTATGATACTTTTTGTACGAGAGTGTGATCGAAAGACATCGAAGAATAGGGAACTTTTAGAACTAGGTATGCTATGTTCCTTATGAAAAAACGAATATAGACTTAATATTTCAAGATGTATCGCAGTCCAGTAGAAATGTGACCACGGAAATACAGCATTGTAGCAATTGTTTAGTCTAATAAAATAAAGCAATGCATTGATTCAAAGCATTTGGTATTCATCGGAACTATTTGCATACTAACATATCAGTTGAGTTTTAGTTACCTTAGGCTATCAGCTTCACGATTTCAAAACTTTAGTGCATTTGTTTTCAAAGCAGGCCTGAGGGTTCCATTATCTTAATTCATAAAGGGCATTGCGGTTTGTGTGTGGTTCGAATTTAATCATTGAATTATAGCTTCCCATCAACCGTTTCTTTTATTAGAATATAAATAATTCCAGTTTCATTATGCAGTGCTAACCTTTCCCACTTTAATTAAATATTTACTTTAGTAGCTCTATTCAATCGGGCTGACTCGTTTTAGTAATCATTGGGTAATGTTACGGCCGAAATATTAACGGATTTAGCGCATATAATGTTGGGTGCATGATATCGGATGCAGGATGTTAAATTATTTATCTTTTTTTTTGTCGCTTGTTTCCTCTGGGATTCTATGACTTACGCTTCCTGTGTTGATTTGAACTATAATGGTGTTTGATGCAGTGACCTCGATCTGACACTTGCCACACATCACAAAGATTTTGACCGTGATTGTTCCATGACAATGCTCTCTATTGAATGTACAAGAAAGCTTACAACAGATCTCTTGACTTTGAAATTTTGTACGTAAAGCTAAGTAACGTAGATTAGTCCGTTTGAGTAGTCGAGGATTGAATCTAGATGAAGATTGCAAGGTAGAAGGAAAATCAGGAAATTTACTGAAAGTGAATAGATGCAAGGGGCTTTGTTGCCAGGATGAAAATAGAATAGGGGCACCGCAGAGGTAATTGCGGTCATTCACAAACACACTGTTGTTTACGAATATAGTCTATAAGAATATTGAAGCTTAAAACCCCTGAATTGTAGGAATACTTTAAGAATAATGTATGGCTCAAGCTTCATCATGGCTTATATTTTTTTACTATCTAAGTTTTCTGTCGAAAACGAAACAAGCGTGAGTTTATCTGGTCTATTCTTAGGCTCAAAATGAAACAAATCTTAAAAATATTGAGGCTCTAGATTTACCTAGATTTTTTCTGAGGCTCAATATTCTTAAATTTTTCTGATTTTGAGCCTAGAATTATTCTTAAGTTATTCCTAAATACCAAAGGTGTAAATTCACTTAAAAATTTAAGGAATATATTCCACTCTTTGTTGATGTTTTGCTACATCATAAAACTAAGCAAGATTTTATATTTTGTATCGATAATGTACAGCTGAAAGCAGTATTGTAACTGTGATGCAAAAAATTCTTATGTTTTGATGAAGCTTGAGCCTCGCATTATTCTTAGGTCATTTCTAAATTTCAGCGATTTTGAACCTCAATATTCTTATAAACTTTATTCTTATAAAAAAGAGTATATTCATGAGCGCATGCGAGGGTTCATCAGGAAAAGGATTCCATAGCACTAGCTAGTATTGAAAAGATATCAGTCATTATGCAGTGTTTCATCCGCAGCTCAGACCTGTTCTGTGGTTTTATTCTTATTTTTGATTTCCGCGTGCTTCAAACTTGTTCAGAGCATATCTCTTGAAATGGCCTTGTGATTAGTATTGCTTCTAAGCGGATATTACACTGCCAATATTTCTCACAGCCCATTGTAGATCGCATCTTTCTGTGCCCCTAGGGATGACCCCTTATTCGAACATTGAAATATCGTTGGGAAAACCGTTGGATGTATTTACTGTGGGAGTAAAGCAGATATATTTATAAATGCCAACTCCCCTATGAATTGCCGAATCAATTACTTCTTTGTTCATTAGCATCAATTTTCATAACAATGGTGGAGAATGCTACGAGATTACTATCGTATTTCTTCAGATAACTCCTTGGGCGCTATTTAAATTTTCGATGATAAATAGGGTGGCCAAATGCTTCGCATTGAGGAAAAAGAAAGCAAAGATGTCGCGCTTTCTTCATTTGTTCACACTGACAAATTTTCATCATCAGAATAAGCTAGTTATATACCATATTGCATATTTGCCATATACACACTTTTTATAGCGAACCTCGCTCGAGGCCTAGTTCCAAAAGTTCCTTATTTTTGGACCTCCAATGATCCAGTTGTAGCACTAGAAATTCCTTAGTAGCTCCTTAATTTTTTCTCTGCATATTTAGTGCCATAGAAATGGTACAGGCACAAGTTAAAACATTGAAATTCTGAATTTTGCTTTTAATTTTGGCTACGACTTAGGCCAAACACATAGAGAAGGTGGGAAAGAAGTTTTATAAGTGTTCTAGCATAATTTCAAAATTTAGAAGCATAAAGCATACGCAATGAAACACTTTGACACAAGCATAGCAAACAGTCTATAAACGGGGTTGGCTGCAAATGAATGGAACCAGCTTCCTAATTCTTGATTGTTTTCTGTTGTAAAAATTTTTCAAATTGAAAAGTTCCTTAGGGAATTTTCCATTAGGAGCATAAGTTCTTTAAGTATTTCGGCGTTTTAGATGTAGATCCCTTATGAAAAAGCTTGTAAATTTCCGATACCTTTGGGTGGGTGATTTTTCGAGGGGTGGCGCTTTTCAAGGGGTGACGCTTTTTTGTTGCTGTTTCGAGGAAAACACAGTATCTGTTGTGTGACAGCACTGATATTATAGAAAGTGCAGTTTTCCGCTTTTGGTTGCATACATTGGGTACAAGTGGGATATCTACAAGGTCTATCAAGATTTCATTGTCAATAAGTCCTTTCTACTTTTCCGACCTTCTTGAATTTTAACTGTTCTGTTCAGAACACCCAGTATAATATCCGATGCGTCTCCGCAGCCAGATGAGTGTATTTAGTGATAGTTAGTTAAAGCTTACTCCGTCAAAAAACTAGTATTTCAGAAATGTTCGATTTAAAGAAAATATCTTCTGTCCTGATGAGTTAAGGTAAAATATAGTCATTGATTTGGGTAAGAAGAGCATGAATTGCGGGAAGATATATGTTCATTTATGTTCTTTGCCCTTCTGAATGTGAGAAAGTATACATCCGCGCTGTTCTTTCAAGCCTCAGGCTTGAAGCAACCATGTCAGCAAGTAAAATAATTCTAGGTGCCCAAGGCGCTTCCTTAATTAAAATAATTGCGATGTCTGGTGATTATAGGCTTAGAACTGATCGATTGAGCTCATTTTTGTGTGTGATGCATTTAGGGGCCATTCACGGAGAACGTCAGAGCACTAGGGGAAGGGGGATCTGGTGAAATAGTACAGACTTCGGACATAGGGGGAGGGGGTATTTACGGCATGCGAACGTCCAGGTACTCAGGATGTTGCAATAATACATCACCTCCAACGCACTGCTAGAAAATTTTGAGGGCAGGAGTCCAGTCCACATAAAAAATTTTTAGGAGAGAGGGACAGAGCTACTCCAGTCGTGGCGCTTTGCCTTTCCACTAAGTGACCTAGGGGAAAGTTGTGGGAAGGTTCAATGCCTCCTTTTGTGACGTAGGAGGACCCACCATGGTTGGGTCCGACGCGACAGAAAATTTTCCAAATTTCGCTCCTCTAGACTGGCCCAGAAAAGCATCTGCCAGGCTAATTTGTAGTTTCATAAAAAATGTTCCGGTTGAAGTCCTCCATGCTCCAAAGGCGCCATGCCTGATGGATGAGAAACAAAGCAATTTTGGCTAAACATCATTCCCGTAGGCAGTGAAGGGCAGGGCGGGCAGGTGTTTCAATAATTTCTCAGATTGTATTTCGAGCTGTATTGAATCACTGTTTTATCTCGTAATGTGATACAATGCCCTCCAATCTGTGTCAGCTCCCACGGCACTGTACTATATCAATGGCTTTTCTCCACGAGAAAAAATCAACAAATCAGACGAAGAAATTAGACTCCATGATCTCACCCATCAAGTAGAAGGCAATGCTAGATTTCATTTCTTCCATTAAAATCTTCCTTTCATACGAGAGATAGGCAAGGTCACAGTCTCTGATTGTTTTAACTGAGGGACGTTTTCAACTCTCCCCAAAGCAGAAATATCATGAGGATTAGGTGATGGTCGTTATCTACTTGCAAGTAATCATATTCTGCTGAATGCTATAATGCAGAAAATGTTAGTATGCACCATTTATGAAGAGACACTGAGTCAAACTTCAGAACTCTATGAGGACCATCCCCCTGGTCCCCCTTGGCTACGTGCCTGACTTAAGAAATAGAGGAATTTTCAAGAGTTTGTTACTTTTAAATCTACGGATGGTTATGATTGGATCTATTAAGTAAAAATGCAGTAAATAGTTCCAAACTGTTCCAAGAAAAGGGCGCTTTTATGCTTTTGTAAAAAGGGCAAGGGTTTGGACCCCCAGGACCCCACCCCGTAGTTGCGCGCCTTGCCTCAGGATAACTGGTCACAAGTAGATGGCAATGAAGACTGTCACAATGATGCAGCAGCAAGTCATGATGATGACATATTACGTAGTGACGTAGCGCCAATTGAGGACATTGGAACTTTTATGAAGCAGCCATTCACAGGGGCTGACTTAGTAGACGAGAAATGAATTGTCACATGACTTCTTCGGTTCTTTGCATGTTCTCTTCAACTAGAAATGGCCAATTAACAAACATTTCACATTGTTGTTTTGCATATAGATGCATATAGTTTTTAGTATGAAATAGATGGACATCCGATGCGGTGGTGGGTGTCCCAGAATACGTACAATACCAGACAAAAGGGGAGGGTATCTGAAGATTCGAGGTTTTTGCCGGACACCCTTTGTGAATGGCCCCTTACGGTTTGATTACCGACAGTTACAAATTTTGAGTCATCCAGTAAGTAGCTAGATACTGTATTGCTTTCTCCAGCCACGTGATCATCGGCACAAGTTCTTCATTGTTTCATCATGCCTAATTATGAGCCTTTAGGAGACGTTTTCTGACCATGCCTTTTATTTACGTTTTAATGTGAGCAACAAATGGTTTTTACAAAGCTTACACAATGAACATTGATTAGTGATTGTTATTGATTGAGCATTTGCTTTCTCAATTAGAAAGCCTTTTATTATGGCATGGTTTAGCTATTCACCATTTATCACTGAAAAATTGTTTATGACTTGATAATAAAATTGAGTGTAGTCTTCATCTAAACAGATTAAATTGCTTTTTGAGAATTTGGTGCCACCTGAGTGACACTCTGTCGATAACATAACAAATTGCTAAGGAGATCAGAACTCAACTCAGAATTTCATAGCTGCCCTGTAATTTTAGACATATCTAGTGTCTTGTTTGACCTGGAATCCTTTGGAATAATTAGATTTGAGTGGATAGTAATCGTAATTCTATCTCATCCCATAGTTACCTTTTTTACTTCTATGTACCTTGTAAATGAGCAATACTTTACATACCCGATCAAATTGATTAGGTGTTTTCAATCCTGAGCATAAATGGTTAGTAACATAGACCATAATAAAACAGTGTGAGAAATTTTGATAGATTACCAGAAATTATTGTCAGAGTTCGAAGTTCATTTCATAGATTCATAGGATTAGTTAATAGCATTGTTAGTATTGGAAATGGAAATCTTTTTATGTAGAAAACTGCGACAGATTTCCATAAAGTGAGAGATAGAGCCTTTCTTTGGGTACCAAATAGATCAGATATGCACAAAGTAGGAGAAATTGTCACGTAAAGATTAAAAATAGGGAGTGCCCAAAGTGAAAATGCCATAGAATACGTGGTGAACCTTCAAGCTGTTGACCTCTCCTCTTCTATAAATAGAAGATGATAAAATAGTAAGTTGCAGGGCAATCTAGTCTTAGTTCTGAAACACGTAGGAGAAGAGACCCTCCAGCCTTTTATGGTCTTCTGTATTGTTAAATAAGTATAGGGAATCTCTTGTGGTGGTGTGAAAGTAAATTATCCTCATATGCGGTCAGCAGTAGATCTGGCGTAAATCATACGGTTTATTTGCAATAAGACAGGGGACAATAGTCTCATGACGCTGCGGAGGGCGGAGGAGGTTTGCAATGCCATTTTGACTGGAAAACTTTTTGGTAAAGGGCTTTAGATGAGTTATCTTTTTTTGACGTCAGACAATATTATTGTTTATAGTCTTACTGATAAAATTGTGATATATTAACAACAGGAGAGCTAGCCATGCAACATATATGAAAAAATTAAGTAAAGCTACTGCAGTGAAGAGCAAAGCTTACCTATGGTATTATTTCTATGAGCTAGATATGATTACTTGTTAACTATGCAGCTGTGCGACCAGATTTTCAGCACTTTTGTGTGTGACGTCATAAATTTATAGTCCCCAAGATTTATAAGAGCCTTCTCTCTTTATAAGAGATATAGAATTTTCGAGCGCAAAGTCCTTTCGAGAGTTTGCACGTGAGTTTTGGTGCTTTGTCTATAGATGTTTTGATGTTTTTTGTTTGGAAGGTGGCGGACTGGTTTTTTTTTATATATTTGCAGGTTTTTGTAATCAGAAGTGTTTACATTAGTTTAAACGAGAACCGAAGAGAGTTTAATTTTCTCTTATTGACTAGTTATTGTCTAATCATGGAAAGTAGATCAATCGAGGCTGTTTAGCAGATCCATAAGAATTTGTGCAATGAATGTTTAGCCAACAAACTTTTACATTAGTAGATTTAGTAGAGAACCGTCGGCCGTCGCTTAGAATCTGTAGATATTTACCGATGAATAATACCCATTTAATACATTCGCAAGGCATTCAAAATCACATGGATGGGTTCCTTAGATAGTATTCTGTGCCCTCAACCTAAGTCAGATCATCACCATACGCGTTCTTTTTATAAGATACTTTTCTTTCGCCGAGTACTTAAACTTTCTTAGCTTTTTTATCATTTTGATATTAAAACTTTCTCAGTACTCAAGCAAGAATATTCTAGTTTTGTGTAAAACTGCAATATTAGACAGATAGACAAGCACTGCACAAGCGCAGCACTGAAGTGCACATAAATTATGCAAAAGTACCGAATTGTAGGAAACCGAAAACCTATGCAAATTAAACAAGAGATGTCGGGATTAGTTGAAATTTGAATGCATGTGAACTTCTCAGTTTTCTTAGGTCTCCAAAGTCCAGCACTTAAGCTTTCTTTGCTTTTTCACGATTTCATTACTATAGCTTTCTTAAGACTTTCGTAGCAAGAATGTTTGGGGTTTTTTACCACTTCCTTGCTACAAAGGAAGACATACACTACACAAGCTTAATACTGGAATACGTAAATAAACATGGGGAATCTATACAAGTTAATTGGCACGCTTGCTTGAAAATTGGAGTTTAATTGATGCATAGGAACTTGTAGGTTTTCTTAGGTATCAGAAATCTTGGTATTATTCGACCTTATTGGGTAGTAGCATTGGGCGTATCAAAGTGAAATTAAAAGATGTGATCTCTGCCAAAGTAGACATCGAATGGCTTTTTCGAGACTCTTCAATTCATCAAATGACTTGTCTTTAAACATGTAATCGGGCGTTACACTTACCTCTTGCCATAGTTAATGAGCGTAGTTCATGAGTTGAATACACTTCGGCCCATTTTTATGTCCAAAGTGTCTTAAGTGTGATGTCTACGCTCATTGCAAGCTTTACAATTACTGCTTTATTTTGTTGCCTAACTAGCTAATATCAGTTGCTTGATATAAGTCCATACAAGATATAGTATTCGTCTCATCGGCATTTAGATTCCAATTCTTTTAATTTTTATTCCTTACAACTCCCTACATTGCTTATCGCCACACGTGAAAGTAATTACTTGTAAGTCAACGTACTTTATCGCTTGATTTTATGTCGTGTTTTGTGTTGAATCCAGGTCATTGAACTGTTCAATGTTAACTTTTTTAGCTGAGGATGGTATTCGGCAACGAGAGAAGTTGCAAGGAAGGTATTTCTCTCGTTGCAAGGAAGTATTATCCTGTATAAATATTCGAGAATAATAATAATGATAATACTTTTGATGTTAGCGTTTACCGCCCTTCTTACTGAGCAAATTCAAAAGGTTATGCTCTTGTGATGTTGGAAAAAGGAGTATTGGAGCCGGTCACTGAAGTACCAAATAGCCACTGGCATGAAATAGGGGTGAACTGAGTTAATGATATGTCGTCAAAAACTATTTGTATAAATGCCGATTTGAATGCTCTAGCACTGATAAATAAGACATGAAAGAAAGTGGACTTATGGAACGAATTTCTTGCTAATGAAATAATAGCACAGTGATATTAACACGATTATTTAAACTTAATACTAATCATTTAACAAACAATAACGCCATACACGATAATTCTGTTAAGGAAGGCTTGTGGCTTCGGCCTTACATTTATCTACAAGTTCTGTTGAAACTTTTATCACCACTGCAAACCAAATCCATAGCTTATTTTTGCACAGACGTTCTTTATTTGAAAGTTGTCTGTAAAGTACTTCAAGTATTTTATGAGGATGGCGGGTTAATATATGATTCTGTGAGTACAGCGATATGCCTAGACAATTTCGCTTCGGGGGGGGGGGGGGCGCCTGGAAAAAATGACCAACTATTTCATTTTTGACTAACTTTATTTTCCAGAACTCAAGGAAACAATGACGACAGTTACTGGTAACAGCAAGTTTTTTGCATTATCACAAAAGGATAGTTGACTATGACCAACCATGTCCAACAGAATAAATCAATTGCAAGTTGAAATTTGATCAAACTCTCCATTTAACGCTAAATTTTCTGCTGAATGACCACCTTTCTACAAAAAATCATAGACATGGTGGGGCGTGACACATTACTGCGTCATTGAACGGTACATCCAACTTTTACATTTAATTTTAATAGACTTAGGGAAATTGAAACCATTATGTAAAACACAAGTTTGGTTCACCTTCTATACACGCACAAGTAGGTAAACTTTTTGACATATCTTTAGTACATAGCCCGTGAAATTGAAGATATCAGGTGTTTTGCCTAATATATAGCTCGACGATATTATATTAAGGAAGACTGTGACATTTACTCACTGGCACTAGAAGACAAATTGTTGCACTTTTGAACTTGACGTTTTCCTTGTAGCAAAGCTGTTTTGTTTTAATGTAAGCTTATTTCCATTGTTGTTTGGTATCTGATAGGTTGCAGAATGGCTTTTATTCTATGTTTGATAATCAGTACCGTAAATCCTCGAATAAGCCCCCGGGGGCTTATTTGCAAAAATGAATTTTTGGATGGGGGCTTATTCGAGGGGGGGGGCTTATTCGAGGGGGGGGCTTATATCAAAGTCTGGCATTTTCCTCAAATGGTTGACATAAAAAACGACATAATTTTCTCAATCAACTAAAAATTACAGAAGCTGATATCGTTAAAAGAGTTACAAAGTGTTGTGTAAAGATTTAGCAAACATTATAATATTTCTATTATCACGAAAGTCGCGTTTCTCTTCGCTTTTTGCCTCCTTTCAAAGGAAGTAATACTGTACAGCTATTTTTCCTCTGATTATTCTACAATTATGCCTCCCTCGAATAAGCCCCCATGGGGGCTTATTCGAGTGGGGGCTTATTTGCAAAAATGACTTTTTAGGTAGGGGCTTATTCGGAGGTGGGGGCTTATTAGGAGGCGGGGGCTTATTCGAGGATTTACGGTATATATTAATAGTATACATAAATCAAACTCAAACTAGATATAAACTAAATCACCGATCATCAATCATAAATCACTAAATCATCAATTGCTTTGAGTTGAAATAACGAACACCAATTGTAAACACATTGATAATTAACATACTGATGTTATTTGATGTGTTACCAGCTAATTAAGCCCATTTGTGTTCTAAAGGTTTATGCAGGTTAAATCTTGAAGAAACTTTCGTGTTTTTGAGTTGCTTGCCAGTTTTAGTTTTGCCTTTGCTTTAATACAGTTTTGAATTCCAATTTCTTATGTATTTGCAAGGGGTAGACTTGTGTTGATAGACTCTGCGAATGTGAATACTTATAATAAGCATTTTTCATTCTATGATTATAAATATCTCATTGTTTCACGGTTGACATATTTCATCCAGCATTATTTAGGCTTTAAGTCATTTTTCGTAAGATGACGCTTCGGGTTTTCATTATGATTTCATATATGTCATGTTAATGCTTTAGCCTGAATCCTCCATGTAGTATACTTGACAACTCTAAACTTCGGCCATCGCTACACAGTGGCCATTGTATGAGTGTTAATCCAATGATAGGTTACCACAGAAGCAATTAATAGATGTTAGCAAAACGCTGTACTGACCATATGTTTTCATTTCTTTTAGCTGCATCTTAGGAATACTTATTGCATTCATGCAATCTTTTTGAACATGTGATAAGAATTTAATCTTTGAAAAGGTTCAGTTTTTCATATAGGCACTTATATGCATTACATGAAGCACCTCATTGTGCATCTTTTGGTTATAGTAACGTATGGGCTCGCTTTCTTACACGTTAGTGATGTCTTGCGATAAACCTGCTTTTAGAAATAAAAGACAGCCAGTGCTCACAGTAAGCGACTCAGTCGACAAATGTATACAAAGTATTACATCAGTCGGCAAGACCTTTCAGTGGTTTAATGGTTGTTTATGATATTACATTAGAGAATTGAATAGGTTGATAGTTTAGCAAGTATCAAAAAGACTTGAATGAGAAAGAGGCCGAATATGCGGTATGTTTGCTTGTGAGAACATTATTTTTGTTCAAAATTGAAGATCGTTTATTGCGGTGTGATGGCACCTGCTGCTATGTGCGCTGGGAGGAAAGCAACTTGTAGGCAATTTTAAAAGCCTGATATCCAGATATTTAAGAGCTATTTTTTCTCGACTCTGCTAAGTTACTAAAGAAAAGTATGGAAGAAATCCTAGCAAATATTGTCAACTTTTGCAAGGGGACTAATTTGGGTTAGCCCCGCCTAGATTTGTTAGTAAGCTGCTTTTTATGTATGTAGAACTTTTATGTATGCATATATATATATATATATATATATATATATATATATATATATATATATATATATATATATATATATATATATATATATATATATATATATATATATATATATATATATATATATATATATATTTGTGTATGCATATACATTTCGAAGAAACTGTCATGTTTTCTCTTCGCTTCAGCCACAGCCAACATGCTCATCGCGCGGGCGTGCTTTAACTGACTGCAATATCTTCTTTTCAATATGCTCTTCTCTGATTGGTGCACACAACGGAATACATTACCTGCTTGGGGCTAGTTGCTTGAACTGCAGCAGCAGTCGCTGTTCTACTCAGTTGACATTCACATCCTTGTTATATGTTGACTGAAAGTGGTGTAGCTGTTAAGCGACACAAGATATGACTTCTTAAGTTTAATCCCGCATAATAGTTAAATATTCATCTTGCTTCTTTTTGATCACCACCCCGGCCTCGTTGTGAGAGTAGATCAGCGTAGTCTCTCTCGCTTTACTATTCAATTTTCAATTTTGCTATTTGTTGCGGGATTCACGAAATATCATTCCTCCTGTCCCGTAAATCCACAAATTTACCCCTTTCTGAAATTAGCCTCTATCGCGGTCTGTTGTTTTTATGTCATGGAGACCAAGAGCTTTGAAAAGGATTTTTCTTATATGGCATATGTCAGATAATGCTATGAACACTTTACATATAGGCCCCCTCGTATCAGCCCTCTTTCAAACAATTGCAAAAATGTATAAGCCCCAGGAGCTAAGTGAAGGATTTAGGGAATTAAGGGAGTCTATAGTCTAGCTACACCTAATTTTTGAAATTTTGCTGCTGTGTTGAAGCTTGTGTTTCTCTGACCTGACAGAATTGTCTTATGTCTTTATTAGAAAGTCATTATATTTAAAGCAATTGATTTCTATGGGGTATGTTAAGACATGTCATTGGTAATCTTGGTTACAAGTTTTAAGACTTTTGCTTTTATCTACCATTCTGTAGCATAAAAGAACTTAATTGTACTTAGCGAATTTAACCTAGTTGACTGAATATGTGCTACTTGAAACGCCCGTGGGAATTTAGCATGACTTCTGTTGTGAATCTGGATGATCATAGCATACAACTATTGTCAACTTTTCAAAATGTACTATCTTGCATTCAAATTCCGTATGCTTATCTGGCTATAGGATTCAATTCTATTGCGTTTCTTCTTTCAGGCTGATGGTCCCTTGAAACCTGGAGCTATACTTGCAAGTAATTACGATACTCAAGCTCAGGCAGCACCTATTAAGAAGAAGCGGGAGAACAAGCCATCAGTGAAAGGGCAAAATGGTGAGCGACCGAAAGTACCAAAGAAAACTTTACCAAGAAAACCAAAAGCAAGCAAAGCTGAAAAAATCAAATCGAAATCGAAGAAAGGAAAGGAATGCCAAGTAAGACATGTGCTTATATTGAATAGTTTATTATTGAATAATTTAGTGTGATTGAATACGACTTCTGCTTGTGATGTTATTTTTTGCGAATTCAGTATGATACGAATTATCTTTTTCATGTGGAAAATTGATACTTAACACTTTTAGGGTTTGATTGAAGCTATGAAAGGATATTGAACGTTTTCCTACAATTTGTTTTGATTGTGAATTTAGGAAATATTTTTTATTGAAAACTGAAAAACAGAATTGCTAGAGTTTAGAATAATTGGTGTTTGATTCCATTGATTTTATTTGCAATTCGCCTAAGAAACCGTTGATGGGTATTCTTCAAGACCATGAATTATTTTATTGTAATCAATATCTTTATAGAATAAGACCTTGTCAATGAATGTCACCCAAGGAAATACAAAATCTTTGCACTTGCCATCTTGTTGGAGTTTTTTAGCATTTTTAGGCACCTGAGAGCCCCAAGCAGTCAACTAACCGGTCTGTGACGAGAACTTAACATTTTATCTCTCAGCTCTTCACTCTGGTGATTTGTCAAAGTACCTAAAGAAATTCTCACCATCGATTTCATCTTTGGTGTCTTTATGCGACGTTTTTTGAGTCCCAACTACATAGGTTTGAAAACTTGCAGAATCTTTCGGCTAGAATTATAGTATAACAGTTATGATGCTGGTGGAGAAGCTTTGGTTAAATTGAACTTGAATTTGCTAGCAGTGGGAAAATTCTCACAGAGGAAACGTTTTCCTGTATTGATAAATTCTGTTAATAGTCTTGCGCAGAATTCTCTGTTTTTTTATCAGATGTCCTCTATGAAATGAGATCGCTCTTATTACTACTTTCTAGTACAGCGTTCTAGTAGCTTGGGCGCAGTAGTAATATAATGATTCTAGCTTTCGTCTTTTACATAGGTGAAAGATAATTGGTTGAAATGTTATATATATCTGAGTGTATATATATACACAATTTAAATATATATATATATATATATTTATATATATTTAAAATGCATGTATGTATGTATGTTTGTATGTATTTTTTGCGCTTTTTGCCATTTGTTGCATGAGATATTATATTGGAATGTATCACGCAAATTTTAAGGTTTGATATGCAGTTTTTAAATTTACAATTTGAGTCTAATCTAGACGCGCAGGAGGTATTCCATCATCTGATTCCTCTTACAGGCGACAATCACAAAACCAGAGACACCCTTGGCAATTTTAACAGAGGAAGATAATCAGCCAATAGAAGTAATTAAAAATGCTAGCGAGAAAAGAGATGGTTTCGTCAAACCGTTTTCTGGAGAAAAAGCTATAATAGAAAATGAGAAAGAAGCTGATGATTCAAATGCAACAGCAGGAACAGTAGCCGTAATCACATGCGCTGATATTCTTGTCAATGAGAAAATAGCTTCCAAAGTTACAATGGTAAGTGCCTCGTTTACCTGACGTAGTATTTGTATATTTAAGATAAAAAATGGATTGATTTTACTACATTTCCTTTTTATTCTACTGATTAGATTGCCACAGTATTCATCACCATGGAGATTCCTGGGTCTCTGTGACATCACAAGTCACATGTCACTTTTACCTTTACTCTCTGTCTCTTAACTTCATTCGAGTTTTCCATGGAGACGCACATTTATTAGTTGTACTCTTATTGTTATACAGCATTTGAATACCGTGACATCAAGTCGAATATTATGTTCTATAAAACCAGCTCAGTTAGTAAACTGTTCACTTGCCAATTTAATTATAAACCAACAGAAAGACTATAAAGAACAGTCTCACTATTAATCCATTATAGAGTAGTTTGGGTTCACGTGTTTACTCGATATTGTACGTAGAGTGTAGAGTGCATTGATTAAAGGATAGAAGAGGCAGCCGGTAGTCTTATTCGCAGATCATGATATAAAAAGTAATGTTGTCCTGTGATCATAGCACTTGAACTAAGTACAGTCATCATTTGTGGTAGCGTCGCATTTTGCCTTGAGCAGAGCAGGATTTATTTTCATGTTGATATTTCGGATGCTATCAAACGAAGTCGGAGAATAGAGATAGATCTGGCTTGATAGGTTTTGAGTAATCAAACAAAGTCATTTTGCAGACTAATGATTTCCTGCAAAATACTAAGCTTTGAAGCGTTTATCAGGATTAAAATATGTAAATATTAGGAAAAGTCTAGGAAGATATAAGGTAGATGTAAGCCCTTTGGTTGTTTTACTTTTATTCATGGTTTATGGGTTCTCAATCATAAACGTTTGCTTGTAAAATTGACAGCATATGGCCTAACCTAAATAACATACAATTGATTTGTGTAGAAATTGCAAATTCAGCTCTTTGAAAGAATTGTACTTGCATATGCCGAAAGATTATCCCGACAGACGCTTCTGTTTAACATATCAAGGATATTCCCTTTATTAAAACAAACGATATTTCCTTTGTAGCGATGATGCACTAATGCACTGTTTCTATAGTAGGTTCCTTGAGGCTATCTTGTGTTGAGAATTTAATATGGAATTTTGCAATCTGCTTGCGAACGACTGTATTTAATCATCTGTAATCCTAGTTCCTGATGAAAATGCAGTTGCTTCTTTGGACAGTAATTATTGTGCATTTTGAATTTTGATTGTTCTGGAATGTCAGAAAGAGTCGCATGCTTTTTCAATATGATATATGTACTACGCGTTTATGTTATTAGATTGCTGGTAAGGAGAAAGGCTTTGAGCATCAACAGCCACAGCAGCAGCATGTTCATCCGCCCCGAAGTAAGTATCTATCGTAAATAATTAATGATGCTATGCTATCTTGTGCTTATCTATATATCTATGTGTGTGTATATATACATATATATATATATATATATATATATATATATATATATATATATATATATATATATATATATATATATATATATATATATATATATATATATATATATATATATATATATATATATATATATATATATATATATATATATATATATATATATATATATATATATATATATATATATATATATATATATATATATATATATATATATATATATATATATATATATATATATATATATATATATATATATATATATATATATATATATATATATATATATATATATATATGTATATGTATATCAGATCCAGTTTGGCATTGAGATATTCTATCAGGATTCTGTAGTTTACCTCATTCTGCAATGGTGCGCTCTGTAGCCTCTTGGCTTACCTATGCACAGTGCAGTGTTGACTATGATCTCTTTTACCAGTGTGCAGGAACATTTTTCACAGATATTATACTATTGATACACCATTTCTTAAAGCATCCAGTCAACGAAATCATTTGCAGTTATTTCTACTTCTTCTTGCCCTTCATTCGGTTTTGAAGTAAATGGTAAGAATGCTGTACCAGCTAGATCCTAGCATACTTCTGAATAAAAGATATTTTGATACATTAAAAAGATATTTCGAATGTTGGCCACAATGATGTGGACCCTAGTGCCACTCTGTCGAGCCTCTGTTCTAACTGTATTGCCCTTATAGGCTTTTTATGGCAGTTTTGTACGAATCGAAGTTAACATATTGTCAAAAAAAAGTGAAGTGTATTTACCCCTATACACCCTTAAGGTTCCGCTGCTGCTGCTGCTTCTTTGGCTTAACGATTTGTACCTTATGCTAGCTCATTCACGACAGCACGTTTTAGTCTTTAGTTTCCTCTGTCACCCCCTTTTTTCTTTTTCCATTAAAGGCCTGATCACAACTCAAGTTAAGATTCAGTCATTTTTCAAAAAACTGTATTTGATTCTGATCCTATACTGAATGTGAATACTAATTCGCTAGGATCTACTAGAGTATATTGCCTTAACCACTGGCCTTGATTTCCATTTCTATTTTTGGCATTATGTCTTAACAATAGCTGTCTTTATTTTTCAATCCTGGCGTGTATTTATTCAGCTCCTTGATTCTTTTATCAGTTGTTTCTCATTGATATTCATGGTCTCCTTACTAGATAAATCTAAATATTTGTATTTTGATAGTACTATGCTCAAGTTCAGATCGTTTTTATTTCTCGTGTATTATAATTGAAAATGCCTTCAGACAGAAAATTCTATCGATCCCGTGGTATTCTAGAGGCCCAAATATTTGTTTGATTCAACAGCTATGTGATAGTCACTTATAGTTTCAGCGAATTTATTTGTTATAATCAGTGAAACATTTGCTATTGCTGATTCATGTTAACTTAAATTGCCATTTTGCATCTCGTTCTGTTTGTAAGCAAGACGTTGAAAGTAGGATGCAGTATAGATTTTATCGGTTTTTTTAGAGCCCCTCTCAGACTTCAGTATCAATGCAATACAGAGTATGCGTGGGTCATCGTCTGTGCCACCAAGCCAAGAACTACATGCAGGTATCAACACAAAAGAGCCAGATGTTCAAACCGAATCAACTGCTGGCACAAAAAGCATAGCTACAATGACTGCAGAGCCGAAACAAGACAAATCCATTTCTCCAATGGAGATTGTGATGAGAAAAGAGACTGGCTTCCAATATAGTCGATTTGAAGAAACAAAGATTTCAGCGCGGCTTGGTTGTTTGTCGCCTATAAAATCTTCTTTTTCTAGTGACGATACTATAATGAGGAAATCCTTTCACCACCAGATCGATCTCACAGGTACAACAATCACAGGAAGTGGAGATAAGTCTAGAAGTGTCATCTCTAGCATTAAAGGTTTGCTCTTATGTAGTCTTTTAGACTAATCTGCTATCTGCTATGGTGTACTTAGTATGAGTTTTCTATTTGGCGATAGATAATCAAACTATTTGTCGGTTTTGTAATAAAATTCATTCATATAGTCATCTCCTTGTTTTATCACTATTCAACCTTTTATTAGAGCACTCTATTCAACAGAGTGCTCTGTGCAAGCACTAGATTTTCATGAGGCTTTTAGACACATTCAGATCAACCCTAGCCTGGTTTTACCATAAGCTCTATCTACTTAATGCTTTGGTAAACTATAGAACGTAATGAGCGTGTTTTGCCATAGTCAACAATGTCGTAGTTCAGCGTTAATTTTCAGCGACAAACACTATCGCATTTGGGATATTCTCAAGTCTTTAAGCATAACAATATTTGTTCTCTCTGCATTGATTTATGATCTTGATAGTATTTGAAGATTTCTCATTACATGAGGTCTCCCTAGGTCGAGAGATTGTCCGGAAGGATTCAAGAAGTCATTCGCCTCGACAACACCCTGAAAATAGGCCCCCATCTTCGGGTGGTCTTTCAACTAGTCAGGAGTCAACTAAGCACCAACATCAGCACCAACATATTCATCAACACCAACATTCACACCAACATCAACATTTTCACCCACCGTACGGAATTGTACCAAATGGGGTCTTCCCGCCATCGGTACGTTTACTATTTCATTTTTGGTACCATCATTCCCCATACTTCCTTCCTCTTAAAGTTAAAGATGGAACGTAGTGAGACCCCCATAGGGTGTTTAGCAGGTGCAAAAGATTAGGAATTCTCGCAGTCATCAAATTGGAGCTAAATTACATGTAGTTTGGTGATCGGAGAATAAGAGTCACTCGGCATCAATAAGAATGTTATTTGTGTCTACACTTCGTAGTAGGTGCCTCACAGCCGGTGTTTTACAAGCAATTGCTATTCACTTCATGTTGCTCACTTATACTGGCTTGCCCAGTCTATTCGTAGTCTTGGATCCAGAGGCAGTCATATCTTAAAGTAGTTACCCCTGATACGTTAAATTTTCAAATCAAGATACTTATAAAATATATCACAATAGCATTCCGCATGCTTTTCGAGAGCTCGATGGGCGTTGTCACTAGAGGTTTTTGTCATATTTGCTCTCAGACCCCCGTCCTGTCTTCCCTCCGCTATATAGTGGAGGTTCCACCTCTGGGCAGTATTTTCTTACCTTTCTCTACTGTAATCTATTTGCTTTTGTTTTTTGAATATTTTAGTGTATTGAATTATAATTCTAAAGTGTTCACTTTATTTTTTTCGTTATCAGTTTGTGATTGAAGCTAATTCAGTAGTTTGAATTTACTACAATATTTCTTTGAGAATTCTTGAATATGTCGGGCATTGTCGTGATTGTACTATTTGTTTTCAGTTAATAATTTGATTTGGATATATATTTCTTTGATTTGGAAATTAATTTTTCTTGTAGTATTATAGTGGTATGCCATACCTTCCATCGGGATCTATGCCGCCGCATACTCATCTTCCAAAACCAGTTCCTGTAAGTTGATAGATATTTGTTTATTTCCTGAATAACGGCTACTACTGGAGCAAATGGAAATTAGTTTGCTCCCTCGATCATCGGCCCTTTTGATTATAGACAGAGCCCTGGGCAATAAGGATGAAATTTTTTACCGCACATGCATGCACAAAGCACTGCCTGATGTATGTGATTTAGTTTATTTGAGTATGGTGTGTACGTGCACATTTTTGTAAATGTCCTACATACTTAATTTCTAGAAACCCGGAAAGTGGTGTTCTGTTCACGTTCGGATTGCACACTTCATCACTAAAAAGCAGAAAGAGGTAACCCAGATTATTTTTGTTGGGTGTGTAGAGAGTTAGCCATTGGCCCTTTAGAGTATTTCTTATACTTTTTGAATGGTAAAAAAATAGTGAAAATTCTTCAGCGGAGCCTCCCTGGTGAGTTTTCTGCGAATATTGTGACTTAGGCATCCTATTGAGTTTCAGAAATTTCATTTATGATCAAGGTTTGATGCCTCTTATTTTTACGAAGAATTTTGTTAACATTTCATTCTATGCATGGATTTTAGAGCATTAGTCCATGGACCGTTGATCAGTCATTCCACCATTTTCTTAGTCGTTTATTACATCAACTTATCATTCAGTTTTTACACTTCAGAAAGCTAGTTTTGCAAAGTTCTAACTGTAACCTCCCATATCACTATTCCTTTTTAAAATTTTTTGCATCAGCTTTCTTAGGAAAATGACGCAGTGTCCAGATCTTTTGCTTGATGACATATCAAGATCTTTTGTACTTGTTTGAGTCGTGTTTTGAGGGCAGCTATTGATTTGAAGTGATTTCAGAGTAGTGAAACAGACCGTTAATCTCTTTCAGGCTGAACGTGTTAGCCACTTAAATCAGGAAAGCTTCGTCCCAAATCGAACAGGACTGCATGCCTTTCAAGCTGTACCTTCGCGGACAACTTATGATAGAGAATTCCCATTTCATTCATCGGTTAGGCCACATTTGTCAGTTAGTCCTAAACCAATGCATCACCAAGCAGGTACTATTTTCTTTTCTACGTGGCCAGTATTTTGAGTCTTTCACCTGTTATGACATACTTGTCACTCTTTTGAAACGCCATCAATAATGTACTGCAAGTTTATTTCCATGAAAGGAAGTTGGATTGCTTATGTATTATTAGTTAGCAGCCATTCTTCTTTTTTAAATCAATGAGTATTCACATAAATGGATATGTTCTATTCAATAAACGGACTATTTTGTATATTTTAAGTTATATGGAGGGCCCCTTGAAAACCAGGGTTAGCTGAAGGCCCACCCTCCTTAAATTATATGAAATGAAAATCAAAAATGAAATTTGTGGTCACTTTTGACTTAGTATTTCAATTTCTCCGCAGATGAACTATTGACATTAGTCATATAATCTTCTTTACATTTTATGAGTTAGTGTTAAGGATATCTGTGTTAAAATCTTTGCTATTGTGCTTCAATGCTTATTGTAATTCTTGGGCTTCGATGTTTGAGTTTTCTTTTTTTCAGCTGGTTTGCTTCGTGGTTCACTCCCTCGGGACTCTGAGAGACATCCATTCCATCTTCAAGGGCGACACAATCCGTACTACCACCCTCGTGACAATTTGCCAAGCAACAGGTCAGATTTTGAGCCACCCTTTCCTTATGAGGGCCTCAGCCATGCAATTGGAAACAGTTATCATGGGCTGTTTGAAAGAGATAGGAGTTCTCCCCCACATCTAGAGTCGATGTATCATCGCCGAGGCAGTGAGCGGACAGTATCTGATATAGACAAACCGTCGAGGCTATTACACCATGATCGTGGCATTCTAAACATGTCAATCGACCGAGAATCTCATCACGAGTCTGAAAGGCATCGCCATACTTCATTTTTGAATCGTGAGAAATCATCGTATTTCCAACCGGTGAAAGTAGATACTCAGTCCTACCGTTCCTTAACTAGTCATGGCATTTGTGCTACGAACGATATGACACGAAAGCCAAGTCCACGACGATTGTCACCATTAAGCTCATCATTCCCCTCACAGAAGTCCCATGTGAGAGGAAATGAACTGTTTGATCGACTTCACCAAGATCATTTGGACCATCGAAGGTATTTTGGCGGTGATTCCAGACTGCTAAGTAGCGACAGCCGTCTATTTGGGCAAGGGGGTCGATTGTTCTCATCCGAAAATCGATTGCTTGGTGCTCCAGATACAAGGCTCTTTGATGCAGATAAGAGACTTCAAAGTGGTGATAGCAGAATTCTCGGTCCAGATACAGGGAAAGGCTTGTTGCCGTTTGGGCATGATACACCATCAGTTTCACATTCAGTTGTACTTAGCAGTATGGGTCGTATGAGCTCAAAGTATTCCTCGTCGTCATAGGTTTCGACAGAGCTCTGTGGTTTTACTGAGATTTTAGTGTTATTAGCTAAAGTTAATATCAAATGGTAAATTCCAATTATATATAAATATATGTGGTTTGCCACTCTGCATGTTATGTTGCACAGTATCCCGGGCAGTCGGAACGTCATCTTAGTAGTAGTTTTCTTTGTATCTGTGGACTTGGAATTACGTGTGGACATAGAATTCTGGTAAATTTGAGCCTTAGAGATATCTTCGCCCGTGCCCTTACGGAATATATTAGATTAGTAGCAATTATCATAACAGAGCACTGCATATACTTTATTTGATAGCAATCTCATCGGTTTATCTCAGGAAATTGTTTATAGGTGACAACATGAAATTTAACTTCGTAGGGTCTAATTTTCAGTGTGTCTTAGCTGTAATTGGATTCATTGATTTTTCTATCAACATTGAGTCACAAAGTGCACTTTAATTATTATAAGTTTCAAAAGCAGCCCCACAATTTCTCCTATAACCTTGAGCGCATCCAATGTTGTGCGTCAAAAGTGTTTAGTTCCATGTGATGAACTGCCTTGTGATCACCATTTGCTTCAGAGTTTCTTTTTGGCTTAGTGTTTTTTCAAGTTGAAAAATCATATTTGCTTTAGCGTCTTAGTAGCTCTGGGAATTGAATACTTTCCAAGTAGCAATAACTTTACAGATGAAATGTTATGATTGAAAGTCATTTTTATGTTGAAGATATTGGGTCGCAGATGATAGAGATGCCATGGAGTATCTCTGGCTCCTTTCATGCTCGAGGGCAATAAAGCAAGAGTTCTTTCTGACATCTCTGTCTAGGTATGCAGCTATACTATTATGCATGTCTACAGTTACGAGATTGCAATCAAATTATCATTTGTAACATTTTTTGTTATTCAATCATTTGTTGTACTATTATGCATTATCCGATAATAAGCTTTAGCTATGTGACGTATGTTAATTGTCACGCCACTGAGGGGGGCATTTATAAAGAAATGAATGGGCGCCACCATGTGACGTTTTAGGTGGCCCTATAGGTGCTGTGTTATCGACCAGAAAATAGCCAGACATGGATGGTTGAGGAACATCAAATAAGACAGTATTTTATATGCTGAATCTTTACAAAAAATACTAATTTGTGTGGTTTGCCAAAATTCGTCATTTACCTTATCAGTATGCTACTTTGCAAACTAGCACACAACCCCCTGGTCCCCCATGGCGTGAACCTTGATTTCAATTTGTATCCCATAATTTTTATAGTTTAGTAAGTATTTTGTTAAAGTATTCTTTGTTAGTTTTGAAGGAGATGATATCCATGATTGTATAGGTGGTATAGAATATTTTATATGTAGATAATTATTGTACTATACGCAATGTTTGTCTCATATTGTCGTTTGCAAAGGTGCAATAAATGATCGCTGCCGTTGTATTTTATTTGAGTCTTAATGATATTTTATTTGAGTCTTTATGATATATTACAAATCAATCTAAGGTTGAGAACCTTGTTCACTTTTTTACGTTCTCGAAATCTATAACTACCTCACCCCTCAACAGGCCCATTTGGCTATGCCGGGGGGAAAATAGAGTCTACGCAGTATTTGATAAAACCAAACTTTTCTCAACATGAGAAGTTTGATAATCTGGAACTCTAAGAGCCTGTTTACAAGGAGGTAGGGTAACCCTCTTAGGAGGGTCACCCTACTAGTAGGGTTACCCTCCTCTATTGTTTTTCATCGTTCAGTTTACAAGCCAGGTAGGGTCACCCTAGGCCTAGGGTCACCCTATCATCTAGGTAGGGATACCCTCCTAGGAGGGCTAGCTGTTTGTTTACTCAAGCCTTGTAAAAGCTCTAGGTAGGGTGACCCTAGGAGAAGGGCTATCTCTGTCGGCCTCGATATGATGTACACATGCTGCGTAGCATTCGGGCGCCAAATTTTCTATCATACACTTTTTGGACTACGACGGATACAGAACACAGAGCAACACCAAAAGAATTCGCAGCCATTGCCAACGAGCCTTGGTCTTTTAGATAATATAGTGTCAGGGCAAGCTGCTTTTCAACTGACAACACGTCTTTTCCTCGAGGGCCTCTTCGTGGCCTAAGATATGGTCGTAAATCATTGGTAATTTTCATGAATATGTCATGATCCATTCTAAAGTTCTTTCTCCATTCAGTGTCTGGAAGAATGCCCTCCAAAAGATTCCTCCACCATTGTTCATTTCTTCCTGGTATCTTGCGAAACCTTTTTCCGACGACGAACAAATGTTCTTTGCCGATAGCGTTGTCTTGCTCGCGCGACAGAGCACTGGGTAGTGGTTTGAAATGCCATACGTGATGAGAGATGTCTTTGAGCCATTAACATTGAAAACAACAGGCTATAGCACTGAAGAGCAGCAGTTAATAGTGACAACAAGGGCAAAACAGATTGCATTGCAAGAAGCCGCTTGTTCGCCATTTTTTTTATCAGCGCAGCGGCTGTTCGCAGTCAAACAGAGGCTGATACCAACTCTCCGAAGATCATAAAAGTTAGCCCTACCCCTAGGGTGACCCTTCTTAACAAGTTTACTTGTAAAGTAGGGCTATGTTTTGACCCTTCTGGTAGGGTGACCCTCCTAGGAGGGTGACCCTACCTCCTTGTAAAAAGGCCCTTAGTAACCCTTTGAGGTCCTCGGATGATCCTTGTATGGCAAATTGGACGACAAGAGTTACATTGCGAATATGCCAACAGAGTCGGAAGTCAAATGTACCAAGAACGGAATAAGTTTTCAGTTGTAGGCTTTTGTTGTAGGCTGGAAAAATTCTTTTACAATCAAGAAAAACATGATCAGCTGAATTAGTGAACTGACGATTCAAGATGGACGATAGTTTGTGGAGTATATAGCTTCTTTTTCAGGTATTTTCCCAACAACCACTCTCAATGATAGACCTCATCAATCAGTTATCAAGATTCACTTAAAATACAGCAAAGAGATTTTGCAACTGATTATTTTGATCAGTTATTGCTGTAATACTGGTATCAATGGTTCCATGCATAATTTTGGCATCGAACCACTTCTTCACCTATGAATTGACAACGGCTAACAGCTTACTCCCAATCCAGAATGCAAGGATTCCGGACAACTTTGCGATCAGCATGTAAATGAACAAGGACTCATGTGACATTTTTGAGAAGTTTGATTTGTTCACTACAATTTAATTTTTGTCTAGACGAGTTCGCGCCAAAATATTGAAAAGTCTCGTTTTCAAAACGCAATGAAGAGGCTGTCCCATCTGAGTCGGGTGGAACTCATTTCATGTAAACACTGATGGGATCGACCTCATACCTCATGTAAACAGGCACTTGATTATTCATCTACGATTGGACAGTGAATGTTTGCAGCCTCTTCTGCAAGATGTTAGCGAAGCGAAGGACTACTGTACACGCTTTTTTTATAAGGAATCTTGCTCAAGGCCTAGTTACAGAAGTTCCTTACTTTTGCACCCCCAATGATCAAATTGTAGTATTAGACGTTCCTTAACAGTTCCTTAATTTTCAGCGCACAAGTAGTGTAAAAAAATGGTACAGACTCAAGGAAAACATTGAAATCTTTAATTTTGCCTTTAATTTTGGCTGTAACGTAAGATCAATGAAAAATGAAGGACATAACACAAGCATAGCAAACAATCCATGAGGGTTTGTCTGTAAATGAATGGAACCAGCTTCCTAATTCTCTATCATTTTGAGGTATAAAGATTGTTCAAATTGAGAAGTTCCTTAGGGCATTTTTTGTAGTATAACCTCTAAATATTTCAGCATTTTACATATATGTTCCTTATAAAGTGGTTCCTTACAAAGAGCGTGAATAGTGAAACTTTGGTTAAAATGCTCATGAGGTGTTCTTCCTTGTCACGTTTGATATTGAGTTCTTCTTGCATGAAATTCATCATTTTTTATACGAAATTTATAACTTGCAGAGTTTGATGTTAATCATTGAGGATTCAATGCCTTAGTGTCCTTGTAAGAAGCATTGGCTCAAGTCTAGTCATATTTAACGAACTTTCATCAGTTTTCAAACCAATTCAGTATGACTTTAAAAATCACATTTTACATGGATTGTTGCAGTTATTGGCTTATGGATATGCTTAAAGCCCTTGCTTCGTCATCAATATGCTTTTACCCTGGAGTCCCACAATTCCAAACCCCGTCTATTTGGGATTTTAAAGTAGATTGCAGTTGTTAAATTACATATGATGTTATCGTGGCCAAGAGTTACTTAAGTTACATTGACATGTTTTGAAAAATTCCTCAAATTAGTACCCTCGTTGCCAGGAGTACTATGGAATTCTTTCCAACTCTAGTTTAGCCAGATTCAAGCAGCTATGTGTTGCACGTGTCAAAAGCCTGATAATAAGGTTGGAAAATTTTCTCTGGAATTAGAATCTATCAGTAAATACAGAATATGCTCGAACATTTTTTGCATTTTTCTGTCTTAAGCTAGATGCTCTATAAGTGTGGCTGTAAAATCTGGCAGGTTCCTGGGGGCTTCTTGGAAAATACTAGTTATTTTTAAATGTGTTTAAACGGTTAGAAAGGAAAATAAACTTTAGCACGAAAAAGCGGAAACATTCTTTTGGCATACTGAAAGCTTTTTTCGTCCGACACTCGTCAGAGTATGAAACGTCGGATAACGACCGAAAGGTGAAGCGAAATATATAGCCAGATGCGGGTGCACGTGATATGATGAATAATGCGTCTATTTGGCCCTATGATTGGCCAATTAGCACCTATTCACCATTGTTTACTTGAAGAGTCCAAGTGAAAAAACGAACTCTTTTTGTTTACACAAGACTGGGTTTTGAGTCTTGATGTAAACCGATTCCAAAACACCTAAATGAAAGGACGATCTTGCTTGCCCAATGATCCGAAAATTATCGTCTGTATATGTTTTGGCGCATTCTGGATTTGTTAGAAGATGTTGTCCTATGGCCGAATCACTTTTCATTTTAGAATTAGAGTTTTTACACGTACGAGGCGGCTGTTCTCTTGTTGTAGTGTTTTTCGTCCTGATGCTCGTGGGTACATGTTGTTTTATTCTATCTGCTAACCTCTGCGTAGTGCGCCCTACGTACCGAGCTTCACATCGGCACGAAAATTCGTAAACTACACAACTTTTTTGGGTGGTAGGAACGCTATCTTTTTTAGCAGATGGTAGCATGACCCTCGTATTATAAACCGCACGGGGCTTCACAGCATAGAAACAAGATGTAATGGCTTTATTGATTTGGTTTTCAAATTTTGAAAACCAAATCAATAAAGCCATTACATCTTGTTTCTATTGTAAAACGACAGATGGTTTACAGATAAACACAAATCAACGACGAATATTAAACATAACAATTAACAGCTACGACACACATAAATAACACTTAAAGATGAATATATATATATATAAAATGTTCGATGTCCAATGAGTTCAATCCACAAAACATGTACGATAGCGACAACGACAACGACAACGACAACGGCAACGGCAACGATAATATAACAACGACTTCAACTAAATCGACTTTCACGAATGACTCAACTAGCGACTGTACTGAACGGCAACTAAATCACGACTGACGTTACAATAAACACAGAACGGATATCACATGTACAACACATGCACCCATAAAAGATTGACACGATAAAACAACAGGATGGTGACAGCAACTGTGGAGACGAATGATGCAATAACACAGCATGCAGATGATGAAACAACAAAAGACGGAACGAATAGGGACACAAAACCAATCTTACTGAACATGACGTAACAACAATAACAAAAATAAAACTAGTACTCTAACATTACCCCCTCCTTTAGAAAAACAAGCCTCCTGGCTTGAATTATCGAAAGAGAGTAATGTCAAAAAAAATTACAAACGAGAGGTAGCATAAAACAACGTAAAAACAAGTCTACACACAATTTACGTCACATCACGACAGTTAGTATTGATGCCCTCCGCAGTGTTCTTTGTGTGGTAGATTGGTACGCGCTCAGCATCATCAAGATAAGTTCCTCTTGGGCACCGCACCCCATAGTTGATTGTTTTTGATCCCATTTCCATGCATCCAACCTGGTCCGTCTTATCAGTTAAACTACAGTCTAGGGTACTTGGAATCTCTTCCGCTCGACAGGGTGTTGTTCGTGAAAGCTTCAGAGCATTCGTTAGTTGCTTGAGCTCCGTTAACAACGTATCCATATCCCTTCCGAGCGACTGAATATCGACATTGCCGTTTGGTACGGGCGGTGCTACTGGGAGCATTTCCATGGCTTTATTGTGGGGGCAGGAATACATCCAGTCTCTGCAGTATTTCGCCACGTGGCCGACCCTCAGGCAACAGTAGCATATAGGTCGGCCATCTTCGCATCTGTAAATATTGGTACGGTAGGCGAAAGGGTTTTGTGCACGCTCTTCTGCTGCTTTTACTCTTTCATCCATGGCGATAACAACGTTCCGTACAACATCCAATACAATGTCTTTCACTTCTTGCCTAGATATAACCATTAACTGCTCCATTTCACGGCGCAAGCTCGTCCTCACTCGGGGTAACCAATGTAAAACGAAAGATGGTTTACAGATAAACACAAATCAACGACGAATATTAAACATAACAATTAACAGCTACGACACACATAAATAACACTTAAAGATGAATATATATATATATAAAATGTTCGATGTCCAATGAGTTCAATCCACAAAACATGTACGATAGCGACAACGACAACGACAACGGCAACGGCAACGGCAACGGCAACGGCAACGGCAACGGCAACGGCAACGGCAACGGCAACGATAATATAACAACGACTTCAACTAAATCGACTTTCACGAATGACTCAACTAGCGACTGTACTGAACGGCAACTAAATCACGACTGATGTTACAATAAACACAGAACGGATATCACATGTACAACACATGCACCCATAAAAGATTGACACGATAAAACAACAGGATGGTGACAGCAACTGTGGAGACGAATGATGCAATAACACAGCATGCAGATGATGAAACAACAAAAGACGGAACGAATAGGGACACAAAACCAATCTTACTGAACATGACGTAACAACAATAACAAAAATAAAACTAGTACTCTAACACTATGCTGTGAAGCCCCGTGCGGTTTATAATACGAGGGTCATGCTACCATCTGCTAAAAAAGATAGCGTTCCTACCACCCAAAAAAGTTGTGTAGTTTACGAATTTTCGTGCCGATGTGAAGCTCGGTACGTAGGGCGCACTACGCAGAGGTTAGCAGATAGAATAAAACAACATGTACCCACGAGCATCAGGACGAAAAACACTACAACAAGAGAACAGCCGCCTCGTACGTGTAAAAACTCTAATTCTAAAATGAAAAGTGATTCGGCCATAGGACAACATCTTCTAACAAATCCAGAATGCGCCAAAACATATACAGACGATAATTTTCGGATCATTGGGCAAGCAAGATCGTCCTTTCATTTAGGTGTTTTGGAATCGGTTTACATCAAGACTCAAAACCCAGTCTTGTGTAAACAAAAAGAGTTCGTTTTTTCACTTGGACTCTTCAAGTAAACAATGGTGAATAGGTGCTAATTGGCCAATCATAGGGCCAAATAGACGCATTATTCATCATATCACGTGCACCCGCATCTGGCTATATATTTCGCTTCACCTTTCGGTCGTTATCCGACGTTTCATACTCTGACGAATGTCGGACGAAAAAAGCTTTCAGTATGCCAAAAGAATGTTTCCGCTTTTTCGTGCTATAGTGAAGTTCTGTAGTACCAACAGAAAATAAAATTCTTATACCATGTGCGCTTGCCCTGTAACTCTGCTTTAAGGGCCACCTTAATCAACAACATGTGCGTTTACAATAGGATACCCCTACAGGCAAATAGTTGTAGAATATGTATCATAGAACAATTGTGCAGTACAGCTAGGTTTGGAAATAAATTCTAAAAGATTATTCTAAAAACAAGAGATATCGAAGACGCAATGTCAAAGAACACTCCACAAGTTAGTGTTTTGAAGCTCACGAAAGCTGAGGAAGGTGAGATACTTCGTTAAGATTTCTAGAGGATGCGAAGACAACAAAAGCAGCTGGCAACGACAACTTACCACTAGATGATAGAAGATGCTGGTGAACAACTGTGTAAACGACTGTGCTACCTAGTAAACTTAAATCCTCACAAATTATTGCTTCAAGCAGCTGAAAAATCTGGCAAAATAACACCAATCTTTAAAGCAGAACACTCCTCGAATTTGTTTATCATACACCCGTAAGTTACGTTCTATTTGAAGTCAGAGAGAAGGTCGTATGGATAGCGTATAGGATGATCGACTGAGTATACAGTATTGACAAAGGGTCCTATATTTGTGAGGTATACAGTTTAGTAACATAACTTACTTCATATCTGACTACCTCTTCAACAAGAAGCATTATCACTTTTATGATAATATCATATCTCATGGCGAGCATGCTAGTTGCGGTGTACTACAAGGGTCAATCTTCGAACCAGTTCTATTTGGATTAATGATCGTTAACTTCTATCAAGTTCTTTCCATTACAATCTCATGCGCATGCGATGCTGTTGCTTACTGCGTCGCAAAGAAAATGAGTTTGAAAATTGTAATGGTCACACTTACGTGCCGACCTTAAAAGTTGTTAACGTATCCATAATAGAAACTCTTATGGAGATTTGCTTATAACCTTATAAATCTTGCGAGCAAGGGTAATTGAATTTTGAAAATGAGCAGCTGGAGCTTTCAGCTGAATCTGCAAATGCTCTTAGTTTACCATTAATTCCAGCAAACTTAAGGTTCTCGAATAAACTATGTTCCATAGCTATATTCCAATATAAATGTGTGCACAGACGTGTTTTTAACTTTGCTGTATGTGGTATTCAGGTGTTCACCTGCAATGATGTGAATTTATGCATAAATGGGTGAATGTAATTTTCATTGTTAGTTGGGTGTATCGTAACAGTGTTGTTATATCGGAGGGCTTTGTTCAAAGAAGACACATGTTTCATGCTCAGCGTACAACAACAACTAACTAACTTATCTAGAATCGCTATGACATATACATACAAAGTAACAACAACAACAACAACAGTAATGATAATAATAATAATAATAATGACAACAAATAGAAATAAGTCGAGTTTACTACAAGTGTTTGCTAAGTACTTGTTCGCTGAATTGTCAACCGGTTATGAGTCTCGCTGTGTTAACGTGGTAGAAGTATTACAACAGGCATGTCAATGTAATTATGGGAGTTCGTTGGTGACAGCATAGAAATTAGTCAGAATAAAGTGTAGTTTTTCTTCATGGGCTAGGCCCTCGGGCCTTGCCCTGCAAATGCCTTTGCTCGTCTTGCCCCACAACTGCCTTTGCTCTTCCATGGTAAAGAACCCTAAGTGCTACACACCATTTAAAGAATGTGGATATATATACATGCTAAGGGTATAGATTCAGCAAACACCGAGTTACTAATGGTGGCCCTCAATAGACATGAGAAATGTAATGTAGGAAAGTATCACTAAGGCAACTAAAGCGAAACATTCTTAACGAAAGAAATAAGAACTATGGAAATACTATATGTGAATTTCAGTAGCTGCACTTTTATATACTTTCCATTCCAATTCATACAAAGTATCATCCAATCTATATATACAAAAGCGAATCAAGGATGAAAGATGTTACAAAATCAACACAATACAGTATAATCCCGTTATAACGTACTCGGTTATAACGTACCTTCGGATATAACGTACCATAGTGGCCGGTCCCGGCAAAAGCCTCATACAAACCTTTCTAAAAATAGTCCGGTTATAACGTACTCGGCTATTACGTACTTTCGGTTATAACGTACCCTCTTTCTGGCACCTCGAGACAAATATATTCGGTTATAACGTACTTCCTCGCGGGTTTTGTTTTTCCCCTTTCTGAATCAGTCGTACAAATCATCAACACTGTTACTATTACCTGTAATAGCTGTTTTAAGTAAGCATACTGCTCGTGTACCAAACAACCACACATTTGATGCAGCTGTACATTACGCTTGGGTTAAAAAGACTATTCAGAAGCATGCTACAGACCTTTTTAGACCTTAACATGAGGTAAACATTAGTCATGAACTTAGCAACTAATTCCAGGGACGCTGAAGAGGGGAGCAGAGGGGAGCAAGCGCCTCTCCTGCCTGTTATTTGAGGGAGCAGGTGGTGCAAAAGTGCCCTTTTCTGAAATTCAAAAGAATCGTTTTCAGACATTGATATGGTACAATGGAGATACAGTAAGCTACATAAATAGGCAATATATGATTGAAGGAGAGATATATTTGTATGATTATGAGAAATATAGTCCTTGCTAAACGATGGAGCGAAAATGTTCCAAAGAGGTGTCTTAGGTCCCAAAGAGGTGCCTATTCTAGTTGGACTCCTTTTGATCCTGTTGGCCCCCTTGCCCCACTATCGTTCGGGGACCCCTTATTAAAACTGCCCCAGTACTAAATTTTGTGTTAGTCTTTCAATATCTTTCCATGTTATGACGCTTATCTTAGCCTCTAGTTTTAGTACTTCAATCTTTATAAGCTACAGAAGCGGCCCAAAAGTATACACGTTTTTTATAAGAAAAAAGTTGATAAGAAAATGAGGCTCAAATGGCCAAAATCTTAAGAAAATCCTAAGAAAATCACAAGGCTCAAGTTCAAGAAAATGCTAAGAAAATTACAGTTCATCTGTTTTACTTGCCAGAGATTGATATTAGCTCATTTTTGCAAACTCTCGTACAAAGATCGAGACTTATGGTAGCCCAACAAATACAGAGTAGCCTGTTTCAGCCAGTTTTTTCCTTCAGAAGTTAAGAAAATCTTAAGAAAATCTCAGCCTCAAATTCGCGAAAAGTTGAGAAAATTGAGCCTCAGGAAAAAAGTGCTTTTCATATAAAAAAAAAAACGTCTATATCATTCTATACTTTACTAAGTCTGGTATATTCCTTTTACTTCGGATATAACGTACTTCGGTTATAACGTACCAAATCAGTTGGTCCCTTGAAGTACGTTATATCCGGATTATACTGTATATAAATACAAAGACAAAAAATGAACTGTATGTGCATAGGGAATTACCAAAAGGATGAGTTCTCTCACGGTGTAAACAACTGAAGAGAAAGCATGTCTTGAATTAAAAAATCTATCACGTGCATTTTACTATCACAATGTAACAAAGTAAGTCGAGGCAATTTCAAAAACTGATAAAAAACATAAGAAAACTTCAGTTTTATTTTGAACGATGCCTTTGATGGAGCATTTCTAAGTTCGGCAGATGATGTATTTTAAAGTTTAACACCAAGATATCTACTAGACTTGAAACGATTCTGAACACTGCTTTTTCGAGACGTACATGTAACCTCTGTCCTGTCTTGTACAATACTAATAGAGAAATGAAGTAAATCAGAAGTCATTAAATAAGAAACCAGTAAAAAGAGAGATGTTCATTACCTGAACAAAATATAAAAAATTCCAGTTGGAGTTCAAAGATCTCAAGAAGATTAATATGCTTATTAGCATTGAAGATGGGAAGATGAGGAGTCGTGCGAAGCTGAAGAGATGTCTGGAGATATAAAAATACAGTGGCAAAGAAAGCTAATGAGATAGCTTTGACTGTCTTTTTGTCGTTAGAAACTTGGTCCAATTTATGGTCTATAAGGCTGACTCGAAATAATAAGGTTGTATCAAAACAATGAATTGTACAAAACCCATATAATCTAGCTAAGTTTTTAGAAAGTTAAATGAGATGATATTTCCAGCTTAGCTGCTCATCCTGGAGAAGACCTAAGACTTAAGTATCCCTAACTCTTTTAATGTTTCATCTTTGTTTAATATCAGGGTCAGATGGAGCAATGATACTTGAAGAATGATCTACGATGTAGATCAACGTCTAATACCTTGTGCAAACGATCTAACATTTCGCCTAACATTTGATCTAACATCATGTTAGGCGAAATGTTAGATCGTTTGCACACCTTGTTAGGGCACCTAACATGTTTTGCAATGTTGGACGATGTTTGATCAAGATCAAACATTTCACCTAACATTTCATTGTTCTCCATTTGTTGGTTGAAATATTAGATTGTTTGCACACGTCTAACATTGTATGGCGCGCGCATGCGCACTGTCTTCTATATTCGCGCCAAATTCTTCGCTCACGTTGTTTCGTTGTCGACAAGTAAAGTAAACCCAGGCTTTACAAACAGTGATCCAATTTCTTTCATGTCTTTCAGTTTTGTTATCCTCATCTTCTATTAATTCTAAAACACACAAGGCTGCTACAATTTTGCAATTTCTTATCTGTGACCGTGAAGAAGCAGAGGACATGTTGGAACTTATCGCCTTGTTGTTGTCCCGTGCAAATTAAATCGATCACTGCACAGGCGCAAAATGTTAGACTAAATGTTAGGTGAAATGTTAGGCTCGTTTGCACACTTTGTCAACATCAACAAACTTCTCATAACAAAAGTTAGATGAAATGTTAGACCAAATGTTAGATCGTTTGCACAAGCCTTAATGATGACTGAATTGCACAAAGCCATTTCTTTAATACACTCAAATTAACAGATCTGTGGATTTATAGTCGATGTTCATATTATCAGCAGCGATAAAAATTATGCCTCTTAAAAGCATTTGGCAGATATTGAAATTTATAAGGACGAGTAATGGACCCACGACACAATGGTAAAGCCAACTACAGGTTCTACCAGGCAAATAGTCATGACTGAGAACTTGATGAATTTTTAGAATTGTTCTTGTCGTGCCATCAGAACTCTGACAAAAAAATAAATGAAAATGTTTGACATTTGAAGAATGATGCTACACTACAAAGAAATGATATGAACAATCAATTAAGAAATATTATAAAACAAGGCTAGAAAACGGAGGCCTAATGGTAGTAGATGAAAGATAGGAAATTAAAGGCACCATTATGCTCACATAATCACTGAAAAACCCAAAGTGGCTTGGGAGATTACAAAGAACATGGGACAAAACGGTGAGACAGAGAATATTTGCAGCCAATGAGCAAGCCAGTTGTAAAGCAAAGTGGCTACGGTAAGCAAAATTAGCTTTGAAACTTGAGGTAAAACCCTTTGTAAGTTTTATATAGCAATCATAATTTTCCAATACTACATATGTCCAAGGCCAAGATCAATATCCAAGATGTATTCGAAAGAATCACTACGCTTTAAAAAGACATGCAAAATAGACACTTGGAACAGAGACATCTGCAAAAGTTTTAGCAACCACTGTAAGAAAAGGACGAGCGATGGTTTTTGGTTCTGCAAAAAAGCATCAATTCGAAATACAATGTATGTTATTAACACCCAGCTCCACAGCAACAAAACTCGCAATACAGCCCACAAATAACTTAAAATGTGATTCAATCTATTTCAATCAAATTCAAGTCTAAGAAATCTTAAAAGATACAGAAATAAACTGATTTGCATAATATTTATGATAATATTTATTGAATAATGAATTAAATACTATGCTATATAAATTGGACTATGCAAATATGGAGAACAACAGCAATCCTAAGATAAGTTACAAATATTATAAAACGCATAAAATAATATCAAATTCACGTTATTGGCTACAGCAACTTAGCCTAACTTCCTTTCCAAGATAAAGGATATCCTGAAGAATTCTATCACGCCAAAAGCTAATTCTAAATATTTCATACTTGAAAAGACCTATTCTTTGCAAAACATTCACCAAAATTAAAAATTTTACCTAGACTGTGACGTTATTATTGTGTAAGATCTTGAAACAGGCGTAGGTTCTAACAAAAGAAGTCACATTTGGCACTCGCTTTCAAGCAAACATGGTTTCTAAAGTTTATACTAAACTTATTTTGTCTTACTGCTTGAGAATACAGGTGTTGCAAGGGGAGTCAAAGGCTCTTTCAGTGATCCCTAGACGCTACTCTCTATGATAAAGGGGGTGGGGTTCTAAAGAATATGGGGAGTGGAAATAAATTGCTACTAGATAAGCATATCAAATCAGATTAACATTGAGATGCTGCCTAGTTTACCTGCAAATAATACACGAGAAAGCAAAAAAGCTTACTATTTAAAATTGTCTCAGTTGCGCTGATAATAAATTGAATGCACTTCTCACTTACTCCCTCTTCTCTCCATGACTACTTTGATGAGTTCTAAACAACAATAAGATCGAAGACGATGGTTTAAGTGCATTACCGTATTACCTCAAAAGAGCACCCAAGGAGTTATATGAATTTTTGATGACATTTTGGGACTTTAAGCAGGGGGGCCTCTACACGAAGGGGATTTTCAAGTCAAATTCAATGTTTTGAGGGAACGATCAACAAAAATAATAAATACCATAAAGGATTTTTGATCAGGTATTCTTTCGTGAAGGATGATCATCTGAGCGCAGAACCCCTGTAATGCTGATGTAATTGTCATCTCCTCAATACAGTCAACTGTACGAAAGGAACTGCTTTTGCTATACTTTCTTTGCATATTTGCAAAGGGCTTTGTAACTTCCTCGACTTATTGAGCAATATCAGCTGCTAAAGATGCCTTCCACCATTCCTTCTTTCAAACACGAAATCAACAGCCAATCCAGGACAATTACACCCCCTCAAGCTTGTCGGTTCTCCTCACTATATTTTCCGACGAAGCAATCCCCTGTCCAGAGAGGGGAACAACGTTTGCGGGGATTTACGAAAGAGAGGGAAGTTTACTGGTATGCTAAAATATTTAAGAGGCGTTCACTGCAGTGGAGTTACAACAATGGGGGCGTCTACTTGAAGTAATACGATCATATTGCCATCCCGCAGCCTCATTACTGATTGGCTGATATTAGTTGAAGTAGCAATGTCTAATAATAAGACAACTTGAGTTAATGAAGGAACGTAAGAAACAAATTTGCAAGTGTAGAAGTTGCCTATATTCACTGGCCATCTACATGTAGGTTCCTTTGGAAGAGTCTCCGTACAAAAGAGACAATGTGCACAATACTAACAGTGTGTCTATAATAATTTTTTCCAAAGGAATTCTGCAATTAACATCAAGAGGTATTGAGTTTAGGAAGGAAATCTGCCTTGTCAGAAGCCACCGGCTAATTGCTTTAAGCATTTCCAACCGATTATGAAAGGAGAAATGACTCGAAATTAATAAGAGAATCATATGTCTAACTGACACAGAGAAAAGGCTTTAAGTGGGAACAATGCTGCAAAGGGTAAAATGCCCACACAGAATCCAAATAGTTCATTGTTTTCTTGTGAGATGCTTTGGAAGCAATTATTATCAACCTAATGCAAATTCTCAAGTCATACCTAGTCTCTCCCTTCAATTATGAGATACACTGACATTTTCCTAAAAAGTATGTGATCTGAGTGAGTGCTATCAATAATAAGTCATTTATATATACCCCCCCCCCCAATTTGCCATCTAACAACATCAGCCAATCAGAGAAGAAACTACTACCTGGCAATCTGGCAATGGGGAATCCCAAAATTTAATATCTCAACCAGAAAGCACCAACCAAAGACAAACATTTGCATGCTTGGTCTGAAGTTTCATCTGGTTGATGACACACCATGTGAATAAAACAAAGCTACTACTATGTGGGCAACTTCATATTGATTTGTTACAACATTTCCAAACAATAAGATCCAGATCCTTGCATTGTTATCAAACTCTCATCTTGAAGTAATGCTACTTTGAAGTTCAAGATTGTGTGATGATCTAGTAGTGTTTCTGATATTTGTCTGGAAGAATGATTTTTAATCCTTTTAGTTCAGTAACTTCGTTGGACAACATGATAAGATTATTGACAGATAAAATGATTCTATTCTAAAGGGGAGAATACTTTTATGACTGATAATAAATACTCTGATAACAAAAACATAGCTTAACATATTCATTATGGAAACATAACTCTGAATACACAAATAGAAATACAAATGCATGAGTTGTATTAACAAATACCATCATATGTTCATAGGCAACATCAGAGCAGTATTTCTAAATGCCACTGAAACTTGACCTGTAATGAACATATAATGAGTGGGCAAAAGCAACCTCCTCCATGAAGCATGTGTGCTTGGATGCAAACAGAACATCACACACCATTTTGGCACAGATGGCATATGGAAGAATCACAACATTTGCACAAAATAAACTAGATATTGCAAACTAGGAAATATATTTGTTTCCATCTTGAAATCAAATATTTGCTTCCTTCCTGCTTATTTCTTTCTTCCTAAGTCAACCAAGTACTTGCAGACAAAACATAATTTGAACTTAAATTAAATAGGATACAAGGAAATAAATTTTCAAGAAGCTCCAGTAGTTTTCATGCTTCAAGGCTTGTAAAATGGGATGAGTTTTCTCAATGCTGAAATCTGTATAAACTCATTCAATATATGATACACTGAATCATACACCTGCATGTACTAAAAAACAAAAATAACTTAATAAAGAAATAATACAAAAATAATAAAAACACAGTGCAAAAGTAACTGTCAACCAGTTGCAAAGGGAGGCCACTTGCCGAAAATCAAGCAAAGAGTCAGCCCTTGAACTTACATTCAGAAATCAATAGTATTTATTTGATGCAAAATGTGTGCAGGGGCATAACTCATAAAAAGAAAATGGAAGAAGTTCACATTGGGACCTCAATGGTTATCTATATTTTTCTGAAAGTCAAAGTTTATACACAACATACCATTCTGCATTCAACAGCCCCTATAGTGCGTGATGCAACACACATGAGCTATGTTCATCATGCAGAAGGTTGCAAAAGCTTACTCAGAGATTATATCGTATCAACTGACTGCTCAAATAAATTGGTAATTTCACCTCCAACTTTAGTGTATCCAACAACAACCCAATCATCTTTCTCAATATTCAGCACAAGCCAATCTTCCATGTTCACAGTTTCTGATAGCTCCAAGTTTGCCTTACTTGCAACTTCTTCTAAGTGCCGTATTATGACTCTTTTCCCACGCCCAGTATCACAAACAACAGATCTCTCATCAAGAACTTTAACGTATCTATCTCCTTTGTCTTTCTCTACCTCTTTTGAGGATTCTTCTGATATTCCATTCATTTCTTTTGTGGAGTCACCTTCCACTAAAGCTCCATCAATATCAATTTCACATTCAGGATCAACATTTCTCATTTCTGTAAAATCCTCTTCCTGCACAGGCTCAAGGTCTCTTCTGAAACCAACTAAACTATCATCATCACTATAGTCAGCCTCATCTTCTGGAAGCAAATGCTTATCCTGCTTACAGGTTGCCTCTATGTCTTGATCAGTCTCTGTTCTATGTTTTCCATGTGGTGAAAATGAAACCTCCACTACATGGGATGGCATAAGATATGTCTTGATTTTTCTACCTTTATTATCAATTTCATCACCCTAATAGAATAGACGGATACAGAGGATTGCATGAAATCTGTTTTACACAAGATTGCTATATTTATGTACAACAAAAACAAAGTGGATGTCATTAGCAAAATTTGAATCACACAACATATACTTTTGAAAGTGGCTGATTTACCTATCTGTTCAGAATTCTTTATTTACCCTAGTCATCTTCATATAGCCTAGCTGTTTATTTTCCAGAGAATGCAAATTCATTTCATGGATTCCAACAAAACATATTACAGCCTAACTACTTAGTTCTAAAACTAAACCTGCTTTGAATTGTCCTACTTGGGTCTTGTCCTAAGGCAGTGTCCTTTCAAGCTAAACCTCCCATTTGTCCTATTTTCACCTGACCTTGCTACTTACTTCATCCTATAAACCTATAGACATACACAAGACATGACATGTGTTACAAAGGTATGAAAAGCTAAATAAATTAATAAAGGAGTATAAGTATCCTCCTTCAAGTTCTAGCTATTGAATTGTCACTAAATATAATGATGAAGTACCTGCTACTATCAACATGCTGAAATAATCACTATAGGAATAGCCCCAACACATGTAGGAATAAGACTATATGACTAGGCCCAAACACATTTAGGAATAGCACTGTAAGACTAGTCCAAATGTTTTCAAGGAAGTCTTAATTTAACAGCAACTCAGAGCTTATCAATTCCTTTTCATTTAATATATAATTATACTATGGTTCTAAATAATGATAAATATATAGCTGAAGTATTTCTAAGATTCTAAAAATGGATCTTACAGAAAACTTTGAACTGAAGATTCTAAGAAGGCAACAAATGGTGTTTGTTTATACTTAGACCATTATTTTCTGTCTAATAGCAAATCCACATCAGTTCTATGCTGTCATTGTAGTGAGACCTGCTTATCAAATAAAATATGCATGTATGTCTGTATACATGTAAGTATATATTGACCAACCCAACAGGGAACTTTATCTACATATACAATGGACTTTAGATAGAACTCAATATCATAAGAAGCAGGGTCAAAAAGTCACTTATATGGGTGAAATTATCTGCCTATAGCATTGCTCTTGCATAGTTCTACTTACTTATAGCAGCCCCTGTCTCTTGTTATCAATGTAGGTTTCATAGCTTGCTACTCATGTGTTGATTAGGCCATGGAGGCAATATAGCTAGTATGCTGGTGCAGGCATAAACATGTCTAGCACTGTAATTTTTCTTTTAAGGGCATATCTACTTTCCTTCCAGGGTGAACATCTGGGTTTGCTGACCCCTTACTAGTAAGTAGAGATGTTTATATGTATTATATATATGTTGGCTGTGCCCCCTTTGTGAATTCAAGCTGGCTACTGGCCTGATGCTTTTCCTTCTTGCTTAAGACAATAAAACATGTATTGATACCTTACTTTCAGCAAACCGCTTACCACTTGACTGGGCAACAGACCTATTCTGATCATGGTTGGTCAAAATACAGTTGCTAAGCATTCACACACAATTAATATATTGCACCACACCTATTAACGGACATTTCCATGACAATATATTGTTCTGTGCGAAAGATGAAGAATGATAGGCATTTCAAGGGCCCAGATTTTGCAACGAAGGGATATTAAGAGGAGTTACAACGCACAAAGCTATTTAACATATCACTGGACTTCAGGTATGCATACTATGTGCAAGATGTCAACAATCATCACGAACCTACAGAAATCTCCAAAACACTGGGGAAACCCAACTTCCCTTTTACTAAAACTGCACAAGAATGATCTAAGCCTGGAGCTGCTTACAATATAGACACCAATCAAAAAGTGAACAAATAATAGCAGTCAAAGAACATACCTCAAGCGGAGCAGCGGCTTCCGCTGTGTTGTCTTTAACAGGCGTAGATTCAGCAATCGCTTTTTCACTGAGCATCTGTCGCCTTTCTTCGAAAGTGGATATCAAATTGTCATTCAGACTTGTATTTGAAGTTCTATTAACGGTTTCCAATAATCCAGACATTCTCCACTCATCTGCTTCCGATGAATCATCTCTTCCAACGTTACTTCCAACAGATTTTGACAACTCAACATTTTCTGGCTTGAGTAAGCTTTCATCGCCAGACATGTTTTCATTCTGTGGTTGAAATACACGTGGGTCATGTTCCACAGACAAACTACGAAACACAACAGCCCCAGATGGATCTTTCACTAGTAGGTCTTTCTTCTTTTTCTTCGATAGACTTATCTTTAATTTTCTTTTCTTCTTCTTTTTACCGTCTTCAGTGTGAGATGCGTAACTGTACGTTGATTCGTTGAGAGAAACATCAGTCCTCTCAGAAGCGGCCTCCGAAATGTAAGAGCGTGTATCGTCATCTCCAACCGATTGACTGCCTGGTTCACCCATGTTATCTAAATCACTTGTGCTTTTGGATTTTTTTGAGCTTGTAAGCTTCTTTAATCGTTTCCTTATACTTGGCATTCTCAATAATGTTACAATGTGACCCAATTCAACCTTGTTTTGCTATAGGCGTACAAGCCCCAACATTTGTAAGTTAAGTCGCAGTTGTGTCAATAATTCATAATTCTCAATTTGATTGTTTAAATTCTGCCAATCGGAACAACCACATTCCCCCGCAGTTACGAGATAGCGGATTCATTCCGTTTTCTTTTGAGATTTATGTTGGCCAAAAAGTAAGGCTATAACCTTGGTATTTTGCCGAAAAATGACCAAAATTGACATTGATTGATTTTGATTACAGATTGAGAAGTGATGAAAATGAGGCATTTTGGCCAAAAAGTAAGGCTATAACCGCTTACCGTAAATCCTCGAATTAGCCCCCCTCGAATAAGCCCCCCCTCGAATAAGCCCCCATGCTAGAACTTCAAATTGTTAATAAGCCCCCCTCGAATAAGCCCCCGCCCCAAACGATGATGAAGACTTTGATAAAGAATAATGCCTAAATTTAGACTGTTCTTGTAGTAGTACGGAGAAAAGGAGCTTTGACAATGAGCTTTTTATACGACATTTGTCAAATAATTTTATAAGCCCCCCTCGAATAAGCCCCCCTCGAATAAGCCCCCACCCAAAAAGCATCAAAAATAAATAAGCCCCCAGGGGGCTAATTCGAGGATTTACGGTATGATTTTAGTTTTAGGCCATTGCATGCGCATGATTTGAGGTCCATGATTCTATTATTTTTCAATTTTAATAGTTTATCTTACGAAATAAGTCACTAGTACATCGCTGGAGATTATAAATCTATAACTTCTACAATGGGTGAAACTTTGCCAGATCGATCTCTTTATACATCTATATTTTGTTACAGCTCTAACAGTCGTATTTTGGAGTAATATTTAAGTTCCATAATTTTATACCTGCTGAAGTAAAATTGATTCTGTACAAAACTGCTATATTACCATATCAAACTTATTGCTTTATTGTTTGGCATTTTTGCAAAGTATCAGATAAATGCAAGCATGAAAGTTCTCTAGAGAGAGCAATGAGAGAAATTTTTGTGGCAATAGTAGTTCCTATGATGAAATATTATGACATGCAAAGATACAAGCACTCAATAATCGAAAATTACAAAATATCGCCATCATGATATTCAAAGTGAAACATAGTATGAGTCCAGAGTATATAAAGGACATATTCAAAATACCGAACAAAAGATATGATTTTAGGAATGCAGATTTTAGAATTCCTAGATATAAGACTGTTAAGTAAAGAAAACACCTACTGAGGTATCTGGGACCGTTCATATGGTCTACATTAAATGCAAAAGAAAGGGCCAGTTCAAATATCAATAGCTTTCGCAGTTCCATTAGACAAAAGAACCTTGAAGCTCTAGTTGAAAATAATGTATGCAATGAACACTGTAGCCTATGTAACTTTTCTTTAAATCAGACTAATAATTTTATATGTTACTTAATATAATAGTTAGGTTAATTACAGGTATTTAATAAAATTTTATAAAGATTGTATGTAAATAGTGTCCCCAATTAGCACAAATGCTAAATATTTCCTCTAGATCTGGTTACAACTAGTAACCTCAGGTTCCAGGGTTCATTACAATGGCAATCGTCAAGGATTACATTTCTAAATTTCTTCTTAATATCCTAGCAGTACCAAGGGGTGTACTCTTTTGCAATATCTCTGTTCTTTTGTTAACTCCAATTTTCCCAAGTCACGTTTCTAGCTTTATTGATATCATGCCTAGAGCATGAATCACGATTGGAATCACTTGAACCTTTTTCGTTCCCAAAGATGCTCCGTATTGGTTTTTATCCGTTTTCATTTCGATCCGTTTTGCCTGTTCACATTGCTCCGGGTACATTTGAATACGCTATGAAAACGATAAGTGTTCACATTGCTCCCCTCCAGGTGCAGCGGAAAACGGCATGATATTGAGTCGTATACTAGCGTTTTCAAAAGTATCCGTTTTCGATGTTCACACTGCACTTTTGCGTTTTCAAAAGTCTCCGTTTTCAAAAGTATCCGTTTTCAAAGTGCGTTTTCAAAAGTCTCCGTTTTCATAGCGGAGCAATGTGAACGCAAGGCAAAAACGGATACTTTTGTATCCGTTTTCATATGAAAACGGAGCAATGTGAACGGGGCCTGAGATCTTGCTACAACTTTCTCATCATTTGGCGCAGCAATATCAATGATCTTACATTCCTGCTTTGGTTTCTTAATAACAACAATATCCGGTCTTCGGCTCTGAACATACCTATCACAATGAGTTGTAAAAAACCCCAGGGAATTTTCACCTCCTCATTTTCTATGACACTTTGTGGTATTTGGTCATACAATTTATTTTCTCTTTCAAAGCCATATATACCACATAATTCCCAATGAAAGTTTTGTGAAACACTGTCATGCCTTTCCTTGTATTGTTTTTTGCAAGTTTACTACATTCACTAATGAGATGCGAGATGCTTTCCCCTTTGATACCACACAATCTTAACGCTTGTTCCTGAGAAAATCAATGCAGTTGTATTTGATTTAAGATCTGAATTTTTCACCCAGCTCCAAGATTTACTCTCATTTATATCCTCCTTGATCTCCTGAATAAATTGTCCTTACATTCTCTTCTCTCTCCGCTTATTCTTTAACTCATCAATAGCCGCTTTTTTAAATTCCTCTGGGTCTGTCGAAACTTCTGTATCAATAATATTTGATTCACTTAGTAACTTGAGTATATGTTCTGAACTACTCCTAATATACTATCCTAAACTGTTTTCTTCACCTCTAATGCACCCTTCACAACTGATCAAACCTCTGTCACCTTTTCACGTGGGACATAAATCCTATCTACGTCACTGTTGTAAACTTGCCTCGTATGCATGTATACGTAGAACTTGATTGACAATTGAATCACGTGATTCATCGCATTAGATATTGCATAGTAGATTTACGTACCTTACTCAGTTAACGATACAGAGCACTATCGTTCGGATATAAGCTAAATATAATGTTTTGTACATATTTGTAAATAACCAAAAATTACTACTTGGTGTCTTTTTTGTTCCTGACCCTGTATTTACAACATATGGCGCCCAGCGTGGGGCAGGGAGCACTTTAGACAATTTGCGAGATTTTTGGATTTTCAATAAATATGTCGACCGAAGGTGAAGGAACTGAGTCCGTCGCCGCAGGCAGTGCAAATGGCGCTGGAAATGTAGAAGGAATTCGAAGGCTAAAGGCAGTACGAGGAGGAAATAGGGCAATCGTTACGAAGATACAAAGAGAAGCGTGTTCGATTATTAGCGATGGTAGGGATATTAGCACGGACAATGAATTGAGTACACGATTGAATTCAATTGCGGATACCCTGAAGGAAAAAAGATCACTCATTGAAGGTTTGGATCAGAAGGTATTGGATATCTGCGACATAGCAGAAATCGAAAAAGAAGTCGAAGAGACAACAGAAATCACGAGAGGAATAAACATAACCCTAAGGAAAATCGAAAGAGCCCTAAGGGTACGGTGGCCCATACAGGTCAAACACAATATACTTATCAAAAACACAATACACTTATAGAAAACACAATACATTTATCGAAAACAAGATACATTTATCGAAAACACAATACATTTATGGAAAACAAGATACATTTACCGAAAACACAATACATTTATCGAAAACAAGATACAGTTATCGAAAACACAATACATTTATGGAAAACACAATACATTTACCGAAAACACAATACATTTATCGAAAACAAGATACAGTTATCGAAAACACAATACATTTATGGAAAACACAATACATTTATCGAAAACACAATACATTTATGGAAAACAAGATACATTTACCGAAAACACAATACATTTATCGAAAACACAATAAATTTTTCGAAAACACAATACACTTGTGGAAATCATAACACGCGCTTGCATAGGATTATTTAAAATTAGGAAACAGCACAGTTCAGAGCCAGATGAGGAGAGACTATTCCTACCGAATGGAACCAATGTCAGCCACTGTCACTTCACAACTGGACATTACCTTTCCTTACATCATCCCTGTCATCACTTCATACAGCTCGGGTCATTCCTTTGCTTTTGTTTATCTAGTCTACCCATCCTTCTTTTTATAGTTATTCAGTAATTATTATGTAATGGTTCATCATGAGTATTTGTGTATGTATGAGTGCAGTTCAATGTTAGTCAGTAGAACGGTTCGTTCATACAATCGCGTATCTCTGGCTCAGTGTTCGCTGCATGCTAAACAACACTACATCAGCTTCCAACACCAACGAAGAAAAGTCTAGTCGCACTAAGTGTTTTGCCCGTTTCAGAAATATTTCCATGAATCGCCACAAATCGTATAATTCCTTTTTCATTCGCTATTTCTGTGGCGGGTACTACGCCGTTGAACTTCAATTTTTGTCTATGCGGAGTGTTGTCCCTGCGTACCTAACTATACCTACCTCGATCAATTGTAATGTCAATCAATTTAATCGAACTAACTTCTATAGTATAAGAAACTATCAAAACACTTAGAATTTTATGTTTCTAAAATAACCCCCACCCACACCGCCACCCTTATTTGCACCCCTTGGGTTTGGAAATTGAATCTTATTTTCGATAAATGTATTGTGTTTTCGATAAGTGTATTGCGTCTTCGATAAGTGTATTTGTCACGTGTAAGTACAAGCACAGCAAGCTAGCTGATTTGTATTGATTGTAATTAGAAATTGGGAAGAGTGTTGATTGTAATATTGCGAAATGATGAATAGTGAATCAGAGTTGGAATATATCGATGTAAGACGGTTGTGTTTATTGTTGGCCTATCTGCAGAACCCACAAAACGTTACAAATTGGTGACAGGGAACAGATATGGCCTCCAATGTCTTACCCGAACGATTTGCATCCGGTGACTTCTCTTCGTGGCTTCGCCATTTCTCGAGATGTGCTTTAGCAAACACGTGGTCTGAAGAGACACAGCTAGTCAAGCTCCCTGCGTTTCTTCAAGGCCCAGCCGCCTCATATTATGACTCATTGGCTGCCGCAGACAAAACTACCTGGGAAGCCCTGACATCAAGTTTAAAACGATGTTTTTCCCCTGCTGTCGAGCAGGAGAATTTTTACCGTGAATTTGAGGACAGTCGCCTACGCCCTGGTGAGGATCCCAATTTGTTCCTATGGCGTTTGAAAGAACTGTTACGAAATGCCGAGCCTGATCTAACTCCCAGCGCATTCGATGCTTTACTCCGCCGTCAGTTTATGCGGGGAATACCTAATGATCTACGCCTTAAAATCTTAGAAGCGGATCCGACTCCCACACTGAAAACCATGCTCGAGTTTTCGCAACGGTTCCGTGCTCTTCGTGTTATTTCGGCTGAGCCTGCATCCTGTGCCACTGCTGTCGACATTCCCACTTCGGCATCTGACGTCCTACCGCAACAAGAGCAACTGGAACGTCAACAACAACAGATAGAACATCAGCAGCAAAAGCTTGATGCCCTCCATGATGCGTTGCAAACAATTGCTGCAGGTCAAGCTAATTTGGTTGCTGCCATTTCTAATAACGGAGTGCGCAACAGCGAAGGCTATGGGCCTCAGCGGCGCTCAACCGTTCGTTGTTTTCTATGCCATAATGAAGGTCACATTGTCCGAAGCTGTCCGAAAAGACGCGAGGTACCTCGATGCAATACCTGTCATGGATGGGGACACTTGGCAGAAAACTGTGCAAATAATACGAGTCATTATGTGAATAGTAAGTCTTCTTTAAACTTCAAGGGGGTGTCTCGCTAAAGGGTTGGCGCGATGAACACCCCTCCATATTTTGTGTTGGGAATGCTTCTGATATTGAACCCCAATTTTTACGCCAACCTTTTGTTTTCTGCAAATTTTTTGGTGGCTCTCAGCTTTCAGCCTTACTTGATACTGGATCAATGAGATCCCTGTTGTCCCAAGAAGCCTTAAGGCAAATTGTCGCATCTCACCCGCCAGATGCTCCGCCTATTGTTAGAAGCACTTCCAATACTTGTGTTTCTGTTACTGGGCAAGCTTTGAACTCTTTGGGGTCAACTGTAATCCCGCTATGTTTTCCCGGTAGTACCATTATGTATGATTGTGATTTTTTGATTTGTGACAATATGTTAGAACCTTTACAATGTATTTTAGGCTGGGACTTCATTCGTGCTAACAATTTACAATTAATTGTCTTAGATGCATCTTACTTTCTTGTGGGGCCCCATGGTAGTACTCCATTAACTCCAGTATCCACGCCTTTAGGCCCACATTCCCAGCAAAGGTCTACTACAGCCTCTACCCTATCCAGTCTAGACTCTTCCACAAAGCTCACACAGTCATCTAGTCAAGGACCAGTAGCTGTTGTACTTCCTAGCAATCTTACTCTTCCATCTAGAACGGAATGCATCATCCAGGGCCTTGTTCCAAAAAGCTACGCCAATCAACTAGGAATGGTATGTAATTTAGGTGATTCATTAGGTACACAATTTTGTACTGCTCATACCATAAGTCAAGCAGTCCAACGGAAACTTCCTGTTAGAATAATGAATGTCTCAAATTCACCAGTTGAGCTTCATGCAGGTGAAAAAGTTGCTTTCTTCTCGCCAGTATTTGAAGAGCCCTCAGCAACCCATCTAGCCCCAGATATTTGTTGCGGAATTATGAATTTTTCAGAATGTATAGCTTCTGAGTTAGCATCTGCTATTAGTCCTACCCTAAATGAGCTTGATAGAAACAAACTTCTGCAAACCTTGCTTTCTTTTCCGGATGTTTTTCAAAGTAGTCTTGGTCATACACCTGTCGTTGAACATAGGATAGACACTGGGGATTCTACCCCTATTCGACAATATCCACGTAGATTACCATATCACTATCGTGCAGAGGTTGATAGGCAGGTGAATGAAATGCTGTCTCAAGGGGTAGTTCAGCCCAGCAACAGCCCTTGGGCCTCCCCAATTGTACTTGTGAAGAAAAAGGATGGCACGTACAGGTTTTGTGTTGATTATCGTAAGTTAAACCATGTAACAAAACCTGATGCTCATCCACTGCCTAGGGTTGATGACCTTCTTGATGCTCTCAATGGCTACAAAATGTTTAGCACTCTTGATTTGCGTAATGGCTACTGGCAAGTCAGTATGTCAGAAGAAGATAAGGAAAAAACCGCTTTTATTACACCAAGTGGCCTCTTCGAGTTCAATAGGATGCCATTTGGCCTCTCTAACGCTCCTGCTACATTTTCAAGAGCAATTGGAATTGTGCTATCTGGTTTTACTTACGAACAGTGTCTGTGTTATTTTGATGACGTAATCGTCTTTTCAAAGGATATTGATCAGCACTGTCAACGTTTACAAGCTGTTCTTACTAGATTCAGAGAACAAAACCTGCGAGTAAAAGCCACTAAGTGTTCATTTGGTGCTGACAGGGTCTTATATTTAGGCCACATGATTTCCAGTGAGGGGATCCACACAGATCCTTCAAAAATTAAAGCTGTCCAAAATCTTCAGCCACCAAGAAACTTAGACCAATTACGAACGTTTCTAGGGTTGGCTGGATATTATCGCAAGTTTATTCCAGATTTCGCTACCATAGCTACGCCACTTACTGAGCTAACTCAAAAGTCTGCAAAATTTGTATGGTTAGATAAACATCAACAAGCATTTTTATCCCTTAAAAGCTATTTATGTTCAGCACCAATTTTAGCCTATCCACAATTTACGAAACCTTTCATTGTGCAAACGGATGCTTCAGACGTAGGGTTGGGGGCTATATTAGCTCAGATCGATGAGGAAGGGAAAGAGCGGGTTATAGCTTATGCAAGCCGTACTCTGTCTCGACGGGAACGTAACTACTCTGCAATGGAAAAGGAGGCCTTGGGCGTCGTTTTCGCTGTCCAGCATTTTCGGGTCTACCTATTAGGTCATAAATTTTGCGTTGTCACTGACAACAGTGCACTACGCTGGTTGCACTCAGTTGAACCTAAGGGGCGTATAGCCAGATGGATCATGACACTTCAAGAGTACAGTTTTACCATTAAACATAGGCCTGGCTCCGTAAATCAGAATGCTGACGCTCTTTCGCGCCTGAGCCATCCTATAGGTAGCATAGAAGAGACAGATACTAACCATTTGAGCTGTTTGGTTAGCCTTCTACCAGACACAAACCTGTCTGATGCCCAGCGTAGTGATCCAAATATTTGTAAGGTAGTTGAAATGAAACAATTAGGCTTTCCAAAACCTCCTCTTTTCGTATGGAAAGATAACCATTACCTGCGTTCTCTCTGGAATTGCTGGGATGAGTTATACGTCAGCAATGGTCTACTGTTAAGATCAATTACCCATCATAAAAGGCTACCCAGGAATTTACTTGTCCTCCCCCAAAGCCTTATTAGCAATGTCATGAAAAATCTACACTGCAGTCCATCTGGTGGACATATGGGAGTAACACGTACTGTTTTGAGAGCAAAAGATCGTTTCTTTTGGCCAAAGATGCAAGAAACCATTCAGAATTTTATTCGAGCTTGTCCCGAATGCAGCAAAAGTAAGCCCAATACGCTGCAAACAAGGGCACCTATGCAATCAATCTCAGTTAGTGAACCTTTTGTCTTCTGGGCCCTAGACTATATGGGGCCTTTAAGAGAAACGTCTAAGGGCAACAGACATATTCTTGTCCTTATGGATCACTTCACCAAATGGTGTGAAGCTTTCCCTACCAAGGACCAAAAAGCGTCAACTGTAGCCTCTATTCTGGTATCACGAGTATTTTCACGGTTTGGGCCACCTACCATACTCCACTCCGACCAAGGGCGGAATTTTGATAGTTTACTAATGCACGAAATTTACGATCAAATGGGCATTAAGAAAACTCGCACTACCGCCTATCACCCACAATGTGATGGATTAGTAGAAAGACAGAATCGGATCATTCAGGAAATAATTTCCAGTTTTGTTAATGACCATAGTAACAATTGGGATGATGTTTTAGATCAAGCAGTGTTTGCTTACAACACTAGCATCCATGAGTCTACTGGTCTCTCTCCCTATGAGATGGTTTTTGGAAGGGAGGCCCGTATGCCCATAGAGGTAGAATTAGGTGTTCCATTGCATAATCCATCCAGCCAATCTGAATATAGTCAGTTAATCAGAAAGGCAATTCAGAAGGCTAATGATATTGCACGAAACAAGCTAAGCATTGTTAGGGATAAACAAGCCAAAAGATATGACAGTAAGAATACTAGGATGTGGAAGCCCTTTGAAGTAGGACAGACTGTGTGGCTTTGGCGTCCAAAACATTGGAAATTTGGTAGTAGATGGGTTGGGCCATATAAAATAGCTGGTCGGCAGGGGGTGAATTATACATTAAAGCTTAGAGAGGGAAAGACTCTAGTTGCTCACCACAACCAACTTAAGGTTGGCCTAGCACCATTGGAACTGGGGTTACCTATCCATCCAGCAGCTGAAACACCAGGAATCTCAGTTCAAGAGTATGATATCCCACCACCTGAAGCACCCATCCAAGTTAGAAACCAGCCTGCCGGTCCCAGGCCTCAACGCCTTCGCCAAGTTATCAATCCTCCCTTCCGCTATGGAGAATTTTTAGCTCATTAGTAATTAATATCATAATTAGATTTTTGTAGGGAGGGGAAGGTGTCACGTGTAAGTACAAGCACAGCAAGCTAGCTGATTTGTATTGATTGTAATTAGAAATTGGGAAGAGTGTTGATTGTAATATTGCGAAATGATGAATAGTGAATCAGAGTTGGAATATATCGATGTAAGACGGTTGTGTTTATTGTTGGCCTATCTGCAGAACCCACAAAACGTTACATATTGTGTTTTCAATAAGTGTATTGTGTTTTCGATAACTGTATCTTGTTTTCCATAAATGTATTGTGTTTTCGATAAATGTTTTGTGTTTTCGATAAATGTATTGTGTTTTCGATAAATGTATTGTGTTTTCGATAAGTGTATTGTGTTTTCCATAACTGTATCTTGTTTTCGATAAATGTATTGTGTTTTCTATAAGTGTATTGTGTTTTTGATAAGTGTATTGTGTTTGACCTGTATGGGCCACCGTATAAGGGGGAATACTGTCGAGAATCGTGCACCGAATATGCAGTCAACACCCAGACGAGTAGAAACTGAGCGAGTATTAGAACAAGACACAAGTTTTACAAGCAACGCGAGCAGTGTTAGTCAAGTGCGACTCCCGAAGATAACGCTACCCCGATTTAACGGCGATATAAAAAGATATCAAGCCTTCTGGCAGTGTTTCAAAAGTTCAGTGGACGAAAATGAATCCTTGTCGGACGTTCATAAACTGAATTACTTAATATCATCGTTAGAAGGACAGGCATTTAAAGCGTTAGAGGGCTTAGATATAACGGCGGAAAATTACGCAAATGCAAAGAAGGTATTAAAGGATCGTTTTGGGAAAACGCAACAAATAATAAGTGCCCATATGAAAGAGTTATTAAACTTACAGAACTGTCCTAATGGAACAACTGAACAACTAAGAGCCATTTATGACAGGATCAACGTGCACATCAGAGGGCTAGAATCATTGGGAGTGTCTTCAGAAAAGTACGGAAGTTTATTAATTCCAGTGATAATGTCAAGGATGCCCAGTGAAATTTCCCTTCAAGTTGCAAGGAAAACTTCAGAGGAAGTGTGGAATATAACGGAAATAATGGAAGTAATAGAGAAAGAAATCGAGGCACGAGAAATAAGCAGGGTAATCTCAGTACAAGAGCGTAAGCCAGAAAAGGTCACGACACACCCAACAGGTACGACAAGATCTTTTATTTCAAATGCAAAATCGAAAGACATTGAATGTTACTTTTGCAAGAAAGGACATTATGCCTCAGAATGTAAAGAAATAATTGATATACAAAAGAGAAGGGAAATTTTAAAAGAGGCAAGAAGGTGTTTTGTCTGTCTTAAGATGGGACACATTGGAAAGACATGCGAAAGTGGGATCAGATGCAAGGTGTGCGGGAAAAGGCATAACCAGGTGCTTTGTGAAGGAGAGAAAGACAAGAAGGGAAACGAACCAAAGGAAAGGCCAGAAAGAAGTGCGGCTACATTGACATCCAAAGGCAACGAAAGTGTTTTGCTTCAAACAGCTCAAGCAACGGTTTATGGAGAAGACGAAGGCAAGAAAATGCGAGTGAACATTCTGTTCGATGGGGGGAGCCAACGAAGCTATGTAACGGAAGAGCTAAGAAAGAAACTCGGACTAAAGGGTGAGAAGAAAGAGACGGTAAATGTTAATACATTTGGTACAGATAAGCGTATTAAGTATAGTAGTGAGTTAGTGCAGATTAATATCGAAGTAGATGCAGAAGTAGTACCGATTAAGGCCTTAAGTTTCCCCACGATATGTTCTCCAATTGCGAATCGCGTTAGCATCAGCGAGCACGTGCACTTAGCAGGGCTGAAACTTGCAGATAGCCATAACCATAATCATAAGGATATTAGTATTTTGATTGGAGCAAATTATTATTTTGATTTTGTTACAGGGGGCACGATTAGAGGCAGCTATGGGCCGACAGCAGTATCCAGCAAGCTGGGCTGGCTCCTTTCAGGGCCAGTGTTGTATGATAATAATAATGATAATGACATGTATGCCAACACTGCGTCTAATCTAGTTCTAGATATCATTCCCTCAAGAAAGGAGGTCACAGATGAAAATCAAGAAATAAAAGATTCGTTGGACAAGTTCTGGAAGCAAGAGGCATGCGGGCTGTTAGAAGACGAGACAGAAGAGACAGCAAGAAGTCAGCAGGGAAAAGACGACAATGAGAAAATGGATATACAGTTCAATGAAAAAGATTCAAGATATGAGGTGAGTCTTCCTTGGAAATCTCCATTTTCTAATGAAGGGCAAGATTCTCACTACGAATTAAGTAAGAAACGATTGAATTCCTTATTGGTGCGGTTAAGAAAAACTCCAGATTTGCTAAAGGAATATGATGATTATTTTAAGGATCAACTTGCTAAGGGCATTATTGAAATTGTGCCCGAGGAAGCCCGTCGGACTAATCTTGAAGTACATTACTTATGTCATCATGGTGTTGTAAGGCAAGACAGGGAAACAACAAAACTTCGGGTGGTTTCTGATGGTTCCGCCAAGAGCGACAATGATTCACAGGCACTCAATGATAGGCTTGCCGTAGGAAACAATTATATGCCCTTACTATTTGACACCTTAGTGCGTTTCCGAATGAAACCAATCGCGATGACTGCTGATATTGAGAAGGCTTTCCTACAGATACAGGTAAGTGAATCAGACAAGGACAAACTGAGATTTCTGTGGGTCGATGACGTAAATAGTTCAAGCCCATCGGTCATAGAAATGAGACACAAGAGGTTAGTATTTGGGTTAACTAGCAGTCCGTCTATATTAGGAGAAACGATACGTCAACATGTATCTAAGTTTGAGAGTGAATTCCCTGAAGCGTGTCGCATTCTAAAACGTTTGTATGCGGATGACTTGTCGTGTGTAGCAAATACGACTAAAGAAGCCTTGGACATATAAGTCCAAAATGATCATGTCAAAAGGGGGATTTAATTTGCGTAAATGGGTAAGTAATAACAAAGAGGTAATGACAAAAATTAACGAAATTGAGAATGGAAATACTGCACCAAGTGAGACAACACCAGTAGGTATTGTGGAGAAGGTTCAAGTGCCAGAATCCAAGGCTGGAATTAAAGTCTTAGGGATAAATTGGGATCATAATACAGATCTACTTTTTCATGAATTTAAAGGAATTGTCGAATTTGCCGAAACATTACCTATGACCAAACGTTCATTGCTTAAAATTGCAGCCAAGATTTTCGATCCAATGGGAACCTTAAGCGTTTTTACTATTAATCTTAAAGTTCTTTTCCAGGAATTATGTGTGAATAAGGTAGGTTGGGACGAGGAATTACAGGGTGAATTCAGAAACGAATACCAAAGGTTGATATCTGAGTTGAAGGGGCTTTTCGATATCAGTATCCCACGATGTGTGTTTGTTAAGGCAGAACCCGTCAGAAGGGTTGAAATCCATGGATTCTCAGACGCAAGCGAGAAGGCTCAAGGCTCTATAGTGTATTTAAGAATCATATATGAATCAGGTGAAATCGATACGCAGTTTCTTACAGCAAAGGCAAAGGTAAATCCGATTAAAAGGCAAACAATTCCTAGGTTAGAACTCTCAGCAGCGGTTTTACTATCCAAACTTGTAAGTAACGTAAAGGAAATAATCAGTAGTGAATTGGGCCTTGAGGATATTGATACATATTATTGGGTTGACTCAGTCGCCACATTGTGCTGGATTAGGAACAACAAGGCGTGGATGAACTATGTTGCCAATCGAGTAAGAGAAATTCTCCAAATCTCAAAACGAGAACAATGGCGTTATTGTCCTGGGGCTCAAAATCCCGCTGATATGCCGTCGAGGGGACATTATCGCACATGTTTCCAAGTCCATTCTTTTTGGTGGGAGGGTCCGTTGTTTTTGAAAGAGGATGAAAAAGAATGGCCAACATTTCCCGAAAACAATGATCAGAACGAGGCAATGAAAGAAAAAATGAAACACGATCCCATAATCACTCACGTAATGTTATCAGGATCAAAGACAAAGGAGATAATAGACATAGACAGATTTAGCAATAAGAATAAACTGGTTCGAACATTTGCATGGGTATTGCGATTCTTAACGAATTTGCGAAATAAAGGGGAAAAACACCACAATTCGAACTTAAGCATGTCAGAGATTGAAAATGCGGAAAAGAAATTAATTGCAATTATTCAAGGGGAAGCTTTTGAGCGTGAAATAAATTACTTGACCTTAAGGAAACAAGAAAGGGAACCAGGGAAGATGCCTCTTTATGTAAACCAATTTAATCTATATATTGACGAAGATAAGATATTACGTTGCAGGAGTAGAATCAGCAAGGCTAATGTTCCAGATGATAGCAAAAGACCCATACTGTTGCCAGCCAAAACTAAGTTTTCGGAATTAGTCGTGAAGGAATGCCACGGTAAAGTAATGCACAACGGCATAAATGATACGTTATGTGCAGTAAGAGAGAAATTTTGGATAATCCGGGGGAGAGAAGCAACGAAAAGGATTATAAGAAGTTGTACCCTGTGTAAAAGGCATGAGGGGCTGCCATATAAATCAACGTTTTCTCCTGAATTGCCCGAAATGAGAGTAGATGATGGACCACCATTTAAGAACATAGGGGTTGATTTTGCAGGTCCATTGATGGTTGAAAATAAAGGTGAAATGAAATGTTACGTATGCCTGTTCACATGTGCTTCAACTAGGGCGGTGCACTTAGAACTCGTGGAATCCTTGGATATTGAGTCCTTTATAAGGGCGTTTAGAAGGTTTACGTCACGGAAGGGTCTGCCAAACTCCATTCTAAGTGACAATGCTAAGACTTACAAGGCTGCCGCCAAAGAAGTAAGTAAACTTCTCCGATCACAGAGGTTATATGATTATATGAAGGATAACAGCGTAAAATGGAAATTTATTATAGAGTTGGCCCCATGGCAGGGAGGCATGTGGGAAAGGATGATAAGGAGTGTTAAAAGGTGCCTGAAAAAAGTAATCGGACAAGCCAAACTAAGTTACTTTGAATTATCGACCATTTTAGTCGAAGTAGAAGCAGTGATCAATTCGAGACCCCTTACTTACGTAGAGGATGACGAAAGTGGTGTATCTTATGCTCTTACACCATCGCAATTAATAAATGGGCGAAACTTACTTTGCACCCCAACAGAAAATGTGAATGAAATAGTAAGTACGTACGAGGGATTGTCTAAACGAGGTCACTATCATCGGAAACTGTTATTCCATTTTACGAATAGATGGAAAAGGGAATATTTATCAGCTCTTTTACAAGCGCACAGGCCCAGAGCTGGTAGTAAGGAACCTGTTGTTAATCTAAATGATATTGTTCTCCTTAGAAACGACCAGCAGAAGAGAAATTTTTGGAAATTAGGGAAAATAGTCGAACTTTTCAAGGGAGCAGATGGATCAGTCAGAGCAGCAAAGGTACAGGTGGCATCACAGAGCGGTAAGAAGCTAGTAAATCGAGCTCTTAACCTACTAATCCCGTTAGAAGTACCTATTAATAAGACTAACCATCTGCAAGTAACGGAACCCTGTGAGCGAGGCAAGCCCGCGGCAGCGCAAGTGCGACGCCAAGCTGTATCGTCGTCTGATAGGCCAAGGAGAACCGCAGCTATTGTAGGGGAACTTAGAAGGAAGGACAATTTGTAGTCAGTTTTATATTATATCATAGTTGGTAGTTATTCTACGTTCTGTTTACTCTAGTCATGCGTTTTGTTCGTTGTATTTGCTTGTTTAAATGCTTAAACAACCGGGGGAGTGTGTTGTAAACTTGCCTCGTATGCATGTATACGTAGAACTTGATTGACAATTGAATCACGTGATTCATCGCATTAGATATTGCATAGTAGATTTACGTACCTTACTCAGTTAACGATACAGAGCACTATCGTTCGGATATAAGCTAAATATAATGTTTTGTACATATTTATAAATAACCAAAAATTACTACTTGGTGTCTTTTTTGTTCCTGACCCTGTATTTACAACAGTCACTCTTGGGATGTAATGCTCCATGAATAGTCATGATCTTGCTTGGTTTGTATCCATTCTCTTCAATTCATCTTTGGTCCACCTTATCATTCCTCCACTGTATCTCAGAAGCAATACAGCCCACATATTTGCAGCTAAACATTCATTCTTATTATTTAGACCTGATTTGGATTTTACCTTAAAACCTTCTAAATATTCTTTGCGAAATTTTTCCTTCATGTCACTCTCCATAACACCATCCAACTCGAGAACTCCAAGATATTAATATCCAGTCCTTTCAACTTGCTCTTTAACTTCTCAGTTTGGTAATTGAATTCCATCCCATTCTGTCAATTTTCCTCTTCTCATTAGTACTATGCTACACTTATCTACCCCCAATCTCATACCAATGTCCTCACTTAGCAGGTGTACTGTTTTTACTAATGAATCAATCTTGTCTTTTGTCCTACCAAATAGCTTTAAATTGTCCAAAAAAGCAGATGATTAACTTTAGCTTTTTTCACTTAGAATTCGTATCCAGCATTAACGCCTTTCACGGTATCAAAGTTTGAAGCAAAGTTAGAGGAATCATACTAATGACATAAAGTAAGGGAGACAGGCTATCTCCCTAAAAAATCCCCCTTCTAATATTGACTGTTCCTAAATACTCTCCCGATGATATAAGCTTCGTTTTCCAACTATTCATACTATCAGCTACAAATTTCCTAACATTTTCAGCAATACCAAACATTTCCATACACTCGAGAATCCATGAATGGGGCACCATGTCGTACGCCTTTCGATAGTCCTACCAGACCATGGCTAAAATCGTTTGTCTCCTTCTACAATCTCTTAAAATCATTTGATCTATGAACAGTTGATTTTCCGTACCCCTAGATTTCCTTCTGCACCCCTTTTGCTCAGATAGAGGCAAATGTTTTTCTTCAAGATATACATAGATATTGTTTGCCAAAGTACTTGTCATCAATTTCCACATAAGTGGAAGGCATGATATTGGTCTAAAATTACTCACTTCATTTCCCTTTGTTGGATCTTTCTGACACAAAATCGTCCGTAATTGTATAGCCATTTCTTTGGAGCTAGTTGAAGGATCTTCTCTCTATGCTGATATTCCAGGCTTCCTCTCACCCTCTATCATAACCGGAAATGATTTGCGCCCTGATTTACTTCTAAGAACTAAGGACCACTGCTTGTATATTCCAGAACTCACGATAGGGTTTAAAACAAATCTAAATTGTAATGCAGAAACGAAAAGCTTAAAGTATTCATAGTTAGTTTCAGGTCTGAGTAAAATCTTTCACTTTTGTTAATCTTTCCATGAGCTCTCTAGGAATCTTTGCAAGTTCCTATCTTTCATTTCTTGATATGTACAGCTCCCTTTTTATTGGCAAAGACCGCAGACGCTTTCTGATTACCAAAGTATCTACCATTTCAATTCGTGCAATCTGCCATATCTTCTGCCGTAGAGATAAAGCATGAACAGTCCTGACTCACTTTATTTCTAAGTTTGCTTGTCTTTCTGTTTTTCTTTTTTTCTTGCTTTCAGTTATCATTCGTACAATATGTTTTGTTATCTATCTTTGTCATTGTAAAGCAATCTACGCTAGCTAATTACAAATTACACTGTACTACGGAGATTTGTAATTGTAGTTTAATTGAATAAAATTAACAGTTTCGATTATTATTGGGGTAGAAGAATCTTACTTTGAAGAATATTCCACAAATTCTAGCAAGTTTTGTAGAGAGCTCTGTCAACCGGTAATTCCAAGAAAGGTTTTCATCTAGACGAACAAGAAGACATGCAACATAGAAGGTGTTTTTGACACGAAGATTTCCAGTTATACTAGCAACTTTAGAAATCAACATTTGGTGACAATTTATTCACGTCCAACTACATATTCACTTTTTTAACTCTTTGCTGACTGTTAAGATTCGCAGCTTCGTAGTAGATGTTAGTGTCATCTGCAAATAAATGAAAGGTTAGCTTGGCCGATGAACTAGGTAAATCATGAATATGAATTAATATAAGTAGACGGCCATGGAGAGAGCTCAGAGGGACACCGCAGGCAACACTGGGGTGATTCGACTTAGTACCAATTATTGGAATGTATTGCTTATGATCAGAAACGTATTATTTAAAGCAGTCAAGAGCAATTCCTCTAACCCCATTATGTTCAAGTTTTAGCTAGAGAATATCACGATTAACAGTAGTAAAAGTCTTTTGTAAATCTAAGAATATACCACAACCAAATTTTCTGTTATCCAATGAGCTCTAGATAGCTTCAGTAAGACTTACTAGGGCATGGTTGATGAAATGGCTAGCATGAAATTTAAATTGTAAATTATACAAGGTTTCGTTTCACCAGAAAATTAGGAAGGTGCTGATACATGACTTTCTCTGTGATTTTACTGAAAATAGACAGAAGAGAAATAGGTCTATAATCAGATGCTGTCACCTTAGCTATCTTTTCACGAAACATTCCGAACTGAAATGAATAAATCTATAAGTATGTTGTCATTATGTGGGGACGTGTTGCCTGCGAAAAATGTTCCTGTTTGTTTCATGCCGACTGCCTTAAAATGGCATCAAAGGTTTAAGATGTACTGGCGTAGTCTAGCCTTGAATGAATTTGCAGTCAATGTGGTTCCAAATTGCTCATCTAGCTTGTTCGAAGCAACTATACCTGAATCATGAAATGGCTTCAGCATGTTATATCATCATTAATTTCCAAAGCATTACAAACAAGAAAGAGATTTGTTTCTAACATGTTAGATTCATACAAGCCTGATAGTATATCAAAGGTATAGAAGTAGGGAACAATGAATTACTCCCTGTAGATCTTTATGGAATAGAAAGAAAAGATAGATATGATGATCACAGTGGTTTACTGCTAGCTGTTGAAAGGATTTAAACCCTCAATAAATATATAGCAAGGGGGCCCGAGAGGAAGTATGGGAAAAGGTAATTCGCAAAAGAAAAAAGCACAATTCTGATCACTTCCTATAAAAGCCAAAAACTCAGGTATATCATATGTGAAAAGTTGCGTTTGTCTGTTGAGGTCATAATTAATGACAATGAAAACGCAATATTTTGGATAGGCGGGGATCTTAAAGCCTGATATTGATAGAAGTCTGAACACCACTGTCAGCCATCAGTACGCTAAGTCCATTAACAATCAATATGTGAGATTTACTCTTTACAACCAATGGTGAACACACTACAGGCCCATCGGAACGAAATTGATATTGGGGGGGCTGTAAATAAAGCAGACTTCCCTGGGCTCCGGGAGAATTTTTGTACGATCACGCCCTTTAGATTGCTGGAAAGCAACCTGGCTATACAAATTGCCATTTGCAATGGATGAATTACTATTTACAGAATTAAGACAATTTTTGAAATGGAAGTTGCAAATTGGCTGGAATCTATGTATTTGCAGTCATCTAATAACATTACCTGTGGCTGAAAAAGCTAATGGAATACTTTGCAGTCATTGACAGCAAAACCTTCCTGCTGTCTCCGTGCAATGCACGCCAGCAATCAACTTAACAAATCATAAACACTGCCAAAACAAAATTTAACGATCCTCTTAACACTCTTTTTCAATCACTTATGCTTGTGTGCTTTTGTGTGCTACATTAACTTTAATACACAAATCTCTGTTCGAAAGTTGTCCAAAAATCTGCTTACCAAATAATCAAATTACCAAACAATACTATCGATGATGAAGTGTTTTAAGGTTGATGGAGCATAAAAGTCAGACCCTGACACCCTCCCAGCATCTTCGCATAACATTTAGTTTTCAAGACTTCACTTTCTTCGCTCATACTGTTTAACGTTCCTGATCAAGTATACGTTGGTTCTTTGAACACGCAATAAATGATTGAAAGGGATAGCTGGTAACTGAACTGGTTAATATTTTTACCAATTTATAGTATGGCATTGCAATGTTTTCTCGAAAATTTAAAGAGCAAATAGTGGCAAACTATTGGGGGGAGCTGAAGCCCCCAGCCCCCCGGTTCCGACGGGCCTGCACTAACAAGAGACCAACACATTCTAGGTACCTCTATCACTAACAGACTTGCTATAAAGCGGAGGAAAGTATATCAAGATGTATATGAATTTTCAAGGAAAAAATAAAAGTAGTGCCAGTTAATGGGAGTCCCAGTTATCGCGAGTATATATCTTCCAAGGGGACTGAGCTCCTGGGCTCTCCCTCTTCTACAACACTGACCCGCCCCCTTCCCCGTGAGACTGGTCTTGTCTCAGTCGTATACAGCCTCGTTTCACGTCTCACATTATTGTTACGAAGCAACAACTATATACTAAATGACCATCACAGGGTTGAAAGCGTAAATGGAGATTATTAACTGATAATTATGAGAAGACTGAGGTCAATGCCCATAAGTTACTACGATACAGAAAAACAGCCAGCCTTTGTTGGAGAGTTTTGGCTCTCCTGCATAACTCGGTGAATTGGTTAACGTTAGCATCAATGAACTGTCAACGGAAACTCTACATATAAAATTTCGTTGCCTTTTTTAAAGTCTAGTGACTATGGCACACTTACTGGGCAGTAAAAGTTGTTTAGAGTGCCTTGCAAGAGATATCGAAGACATCCAGAAAACGATAGATGACTGCATGGAACGGAGTGATGTCAGTTGTATGAACATACAATCATGGAAATTTCCTGATAAATTATCACATGAACTAGTGATTGAGGACTTACTGAAAGTGTACACTTTTTCAGATGATCCACAGTTCGACAGCCTCGCCCATATTGTGCTTTTCGAACTTGTCATTGATAGGTAGATATTGCTTGTGTTTCTATATGTCAATATATACAACATTTTACAAGACTGAACTACATATCTAAGCCAGAAGGTTACAGGAAAAGTCTGTTTGTTACTTACTTTTGCATAAAGTCACAAAACAAATCACAGCAGTTGTAGTCATTATGCAACCTTTAGCAATATTATAAACATCCACTACATTGCCATATCACCAAATAAATATATAGTAAAAGAAGGCCTGGTACTTGATATAGCATAGGCTTAGTGCTGGCTAAAAACAAAAGTTAATTTATTGTATGATTTGTTTTCTCATGTTATAAATGACACATAGTGTTTGAAAAATTCCCAATAATAACTTGTTTATTGATAATACCAATTACATTCCATTAAAAATTTGAACCAGCTGTTTTCAGCTCATCAAATTGATAGACCAATTAGGCATGTAGAAAGTAAATAAATAAGTAATCTTTAATAATATTTTCATAAATCAGTCATTTGCATCAGAGTTACATGTGACTTTATAAATGGGAGGAGGCCACATTGCAGAGTCTAGTAATTGCACACTCGAGATGTTTGGTCCCAAATGCCACTGCACACCTAGAAATGGGTGTGATAGCATGTTGATAGGCAATAAATCATGGTGTAGCAGGTTGATTTGAATATCTCCTGCTATCATATTGATATTACTGAAATAAAAATTGCTCTGGTGCACATGCTGTTTGATACAGAATCTTTTAAGGTAAGTAGATAAGCTGTTTTTACTGTCTAAGCCAAAACTCAAACATAAACTTCAGGTGCACAACTGAAGTCAGGTGCACTCTTGCACAGCTAATCTTTTGCTTGAGCAAACTTGAGATTTTGTCAAAAAAGTCCATGCTCTGCAGTCATGGGAGTAGGAACTCCAATAGGTGACTATATTTCTATTATACTGTATTCTCTTTTTTACTACAAATTATATTCATTTGATTGGGTAGTTATAATGTAGGAAGAGCTATAGCTATACAAGCATGAGAAAGGACATAAGGACTTTTGTCCTCCCTGTCTATGCGTTGACAGAGATTTTGATTTCTATGAAAGCATATAGTACCCAACAAAGAGAAGACTTTAACATTTTGATGGAGTGCAGTTGTGTAATAATTTGCTTATAACTAAAGATCTGGTTATTTCTTATCAACCTTACATGGCTTACATATTGCATATGGTTGCTCTAGTTGACTGACATCAAAGTTACTGTAGGGGAGAGTAGTCAGCAGCTTCAATGAATTTCAAATACTGTACCACTTTATTGGTATATTTTGTATGCCATTGATTACCCAGTTGATTTACTATATGTTGTCATTTGATTTTACATGCTAAAACAGATGCTTTAATTTTAGAAAAAGAGCCTCCATGTAGTTTATTTTACCTTAATTTAAGGTTGTTTGCTTCAAGAAAGTGGCATGAAATAATGAAACCTGGGTATATTTGCCTGTAATAAACATCAATACCACCTTTAGGGATCTTTCAACATCTACCACAGCAGTCAAAATCTTGGTACTTTCAGGCTTTGACATTGTTCCCAGGTAATACATAGAGCAATTATTGAGTAAATAGAATAAATTGATTATAGACAGTGGCAATTTTGTTTTTGAAAATAAGGTGAAGGTTATGTAGTACCATATTCCTAGCCAAAAGATAGCCTGATAGCTTTATGTAACATAGTTAACTATAGTTAACTAGTGTCCCTTGTTATGCAGACCTATCCTGTCTCCCACATTCTGAGGGGGTTTCTCACATCAGATGTCCACTCCTGGATTCACACATGCATTGCCTTGAGATACTATCAGTGGTGCAGAAATGACCAATAAATTTAAAAATATACTATTACTTTGTGTGTAGTTTGTGAACATCCAGTAGGGAAATGCTGTGGCAGCAAATGTCATCACCTGTTAAGTTTGAGACCAAAGACTACAGAATGCAGGCATAAATTTTTGGCTTTTGATGAAGATTACAGTCCTGTAGTTCACTATACAAGACTGCTTAGCTGACATTTCTATGGTAGATTTTGCAGGGTGGGAGGGGGTACTCAGGAATGCAAGTTAAGTCTTATTGTTTGAATGAAAGAATGCTGCAACAGTGTGAGTGAAATAACACATAAACTGAGACCAGTGGCTTTTGTCAGCTTTGCAACTGTTCAAACCAACAACATGCTGTTCTGATATATAGCTTTTCTTTTCAAAGATGCAATGAGTTGTTTTGCATGCAGGCATGAATTGGCCATGCGTAATCTGGATCATGTAATGCTAATGTGACCACTGCTAGTAAATATCCCCCCTCTCGCCTTTTTGGCAAATTGAAAGATCTGGTTATAATACATTTTAGAGCATAGGATGTCATGCTACTCATGGTGCTTTATGTTGATGAATAATATGGAAACTACTATTGACACCTTTTTGACACCTTTACTGCTCTTATCTATGATCATATATCATATGTCCATAAATTAAAGAGATGAGAATTGACATGAGCACAATTATCAAATATAGTTGTGGCCACACAGGATACACAAACCCTCCTAGACTCAAAACTACAGACCAGGTACCTATACTCTTGGGTAGAGAGCAGTGCCATTAATACTTTTCAAAATAATTCAAATGTTCATATATGGAGTAATTTTTTGGTCCTCTTGCAAACCTACTTGAAAATGGTATGTTAATCTTACTTCGTTTTCTGCTCAGGCTTGTGTTTTTGGTGCAGATTGTTACCCAATACCTTGAAGGAATTTTCCTGTCTGAAAGGGCACCAAGTGCAAATGGAAAGAAAAAGACTCACTTTGGTAGTAGCATGTCAATTGGTTTAGCTGTTAAGAAATTTTGGAATAAGACTGCCCATATCCAGCATACCGTGAAGATGATGAAAAAGAAGGTAATTCTAGTGGTTTTCATTTGTTTATGTATTGTGGTTGTGGTAGTTGTAGTGATGATCTTCATGGTGATAATGAAAACCAGTTATACACTTCCATTTATGCAAAAATGTCATTTCAGAAATGTTTTTCATTACTAAGATCCCTCAAAAGTTTTATCATGATTTTTTCAATAGGGATTGATTATTACTGACCTTTCAACTAATGTAAGTACAACAAATCCTACCTCACACTAGATGCTTTTTTGTAGGGATTAGGCTCTGACTTGGGACACATTCAAGAGGTTTGCTTTGTTTCATGTATATACTTGCATGTGTGCCCTTGAATACTACGGTTAGCAGTGCAGTTCTGTCAAACATTGATAATATTGGCTTAATTGCATGGCCTTACCGACATCAATCGCACGGAGGTGGTATTTTGCCGGACTTCATGGGCTTGCATTTTAGGGTGCAGATCTCTTTTTAATGTATGACTTTCGTTTTGATTTAATTCGACCGTCCTAATACTATAAAATCATTCCCAAAGTTAAAGGAAGCAAACAATATCGGATCCTGACCGGCTGGGAATAGGATTTCCTCTTTATGTCTACTACCACGAAGAGAGAAAACTTGATTTTATAGTATACAAGCAGTAAATTTTATCTATGTAGTCATTATTAGCATGTTTGCAAGCTAGCACTCAGCGTTTTACATTTTCAGTCAAATGTTAGTATGGTTTGTAATGGACTTTTTTCATTTGGTGGTTATCCTTGTTCAAAAAACGAAGAGAAAAGATTTAGCGAGTATTTCGTTTCTGATTTGATTGTGGAAACTGAGTTAGCATCGTTAGATTTGCGTGTTTTCAAGAAGCATTTATGTTTTATTGATTATTGTCTGTTCTGCGTTTGGTAATAGCAAACTGTTTGACACTTTTTCACCATTTTGTCATTTACAATGCATTGGTCAATGAAATTGGATTTCATGTTCACTTATATCGTAATGCCTACTAACCAGCTTTTCATTTAGTAAAGAAAAATTTTCACTTTGTGGGTTTTTGAAGCGTCTTTTCTTCCGTAATCTTTGGACGTGTGTTTTTCCACAGAAAGCAGGATTAAAATGGTTTTTATTCAGTTTGATCTATGCTCAGCGACACAGACACAGACACAGACTATTATAATGCTAAACACAGTCCTAACACAGACTATCATAGTGTTTAACACAGACCTAAACATAGACTGTCATGATGCTTGAGTTTTGTTTGCTTTAGAGGCATTCAGTGCAGAGTTATAAATGATGCTGCAGAATTAAATAACTCAGTACCGTGTCAAACACAGCCTAGAGCTTAGATCGGTACACGATATATCTCTTATGTCTGTATAAGTATATTTAGTTACACCTTAGCTAGGTTCTCAGATTCAGTTATTGTGTATTTCCAGTATCACTTTGCTTTCTTCCTGTCATTTATTAATTACAGTAGTTTGCTTTGTGTTTCTATGTTCGGAGCGTTATTATATTATTTGGAGAGTTTCATGATTTGAGTTATAATTAAAATAAGTATGGTTCTGTTGCTGTCTATCCTTCTGGTGAATTGTGTGTCATTTCTAGGACAAGGAAAACGCTTCTTTAGTTCCTCAGATGAAGCACACAATAGCAGATTTACAGGAAGAGAATGGTGTTATGAGAGATGTTTTGTTGTCAGTCTCTGGTAGAAGTAGTGCACTGGAGGAGAGATCTGAAGGTGCAACATCAGCACTTAGTGCACCCTCTGTTGTGTCATCAGCAAATAAATCAATTGTAGATTCAAGCAATTCTTACGAAACAGGTGACATACCCGTTTCAGTTGTTCAAGCCGCTATGTCTAAATCTGTATCTAATGCAGCAACACAGACATTCGATACTGCATTTGTCTCTTGTGAAGCATGCGCTCATACGCAGCAAAATTTGATTGATGTAGGAACGGCCATGATTGCCCTATGCGAATCGCAAGGCCTGCCGTCCTCGTTAGCAAAGCAGAAGAAACAACTTAAAAAGTCACTCATGGCTGTAGCTGATATAAGCAGATGGAAAACAGAACAGAATCGTGACATTGAACGCATAAATAAACATTTGGAATTCTTATATAACGAAATCGAACCTTTGAAGTTGGAGTTGGAGAAGTCAAGACAGTTGAATCGCAAATTTCGTGAACAAGTTAAAGAGCAGAAGGGTAGCAAAGAACGTGCTGAGATGGAACTTGTTGACAAAGAAAAGGAATTTGTTTTGAAGATGGACATGTTATCACAAGAACATAACAAAAACGAAGGTGTTTTACAAGAAGAATTAAAAGTATTGATGAAAGGAAAAGCAAATATAGAAGATCGTCTTGCTGTAATAGAAAAAGAGAATATTAACCGAAAAAAGCAAAATCATCATTTAGGTTTGTGTACCTTCCATTCTTTGAATACTTCAATTGCCATATTTTTTAATCATAAATTCTTGATTGATTGAAAGTTTGATAGTATTCTTTACGAAATCTGTTAGGATACTTTGGTTGTTCACAGCTCTTTCCTAGAGCATGCTGGCGAATTTGCGTTTATCTTGCAATGTGTTGCCAGACTAAGATCATATTTGAACTAAACTAGCAAACTTTTCATCAAATTTTATTCAGAATGACCTAACAATGAACTTTACTGGTTATAGTGATTTTACCAGAGTGTGTGGTATAGATTATAACGCATAATTTTGTCGATCTTAGTTTAAACATAGACATCTCATCTATTCGTTGTCAGAGTTCATAACAAGAAGCATGAATTGAGATTCTATATTCAGAATTTTGTTGTATGTGAAATTGGCTCTGTTGAATGTTTCGAAATATTGTCTTTGCTTGGTTTAATGAACTGCGGTGGCTTATCTTACACGTTGATTGAATTACTTTTGAAGGTGACATCATAAGCAACCAACTTCACCATTCAGTATAGGAGTTGGAGCCATTCATAAGTTTCTGAGAAATCTGTCGTCCCTTTTCTTATTTACACTATGTTGTTATCTTCATCGAGTTCACTTATATGGAATTTTGCGTCTTGTTTGCTTGAATTGCTAAGATTGCTCCATTGAGAGCTAAAAATTTCTCACATCTCCAACTGTATAATGTGCTTTGTTTTTATAGTAGCTTCTTTTGCTACAAAGTTAGTTTCTTGTGTCCCAACCAATGTTGATGCTTTTAGGGTATTCCCTTTTTATGTATTTGCATCATTTGATTTGTCAATTCTACGGAAAGATTACTTAAGTGCTTAGAAAATTCAAGAGTGAAGAAGTCATTGAAGAGTAGGATTTACTTTTATGTGACTTGTGTTTATTTGAGTCTCCTTTTATTGGTAGAAAAGGAGGTTGCAAGAATAACTAAAAACCTCACAGAAGAGTTATCGGAAAAGGAGCGACTGAAAAACTCAGAAAAAGAATTGTTCAGTATAAGGGACGAATTGTCAGATGTTCGAGAAAAGCTCGCTAATACTGAAATTGAATTGGGTAAAGCGCAAACCGAAAACAGAGCATTGACAAAACATGGAAAGGTGAGATTCAGAAAATTTATTATTTGGTGAGCTAGTCAAAATTTTTATAACTAGACCATGGATTAATCAGCTTACCAATTATCCAATCAGTCAATTAGTCAACTAATACATCGGTGGGTCGTATGGCTACCATTCAGTTAGTCAGTGAGTAGCTCTGTCCATTATACATGTAACAATTTTTAAGCGTTCCACTTCTATTATATTGATATGCAGAAAGGTATTTTGCCACATTGGCTCATAAACATAAAATTTTCAACAGTTTTGTACGTAATGGATGTTCATTAAACTTCCCTCTGAAAACTATTCACAGTTCAGGCTATCTGGGTCATCCTAGGGCTTGTGCCTACTGCAGCAGATGAATTGAAACGCTATTGTTAAAACTCCTATACATTTATTGATTGTTTTCTCTTCTTCGATATTAAAATTTTCTGGAAGTTTGTTAAACTACTCAGCGGAAGTTTGACTCGTATAGGCTAAAGTAGTAAATCCAATAAATATCATGTTTATTTCATAAGATTGTTAGATTACTTTGAAGTTCCATGTTTCATTGCTCTTTAAAGACTCTTGATTTAGCTTTTTTAGTTTCAAAGCAGATCTGCTGTTTAATCATAGTTAGAGGAGTATTGATAACTGCAAATTATTCCTGATCCCCTGAAGCATGTTCGACCCACAAGAAGCTCTAGTCAATCACACCCTTTCCAAGTCACACTATCTAGTCCATGAGCTCTTCACACAAATCTTCTTTCATTCCAAGAACCTGTCAACTTTGGAACACCTTACCTTCCACTTCCTTTCCTGAATCCTACAACTTATCTTGCTTCAAATCTAACATCAACAAACTTGATCTCATCTCCCTATCTAATTAACTTTTCCTTCTCTTTCTTCCTTTGTCAGTGTTTTATTATAGGCTCTATTGGCCTTTCCCAGACAATACTTACTAGAAAAAAATGTCGATGGCGTTTCAAACAGCTAGCCCAAGGTTTTACATTTTCCTTAAAGTTCCCAAAAATTTATTGAATGAAAATTTCAATGAAAACCAAAAAATATAGATAAATTCATTGTTCTGAAGAACCCAAAATTGTATCTACACCTTGAAATTAAACTCGATGATCTCATCCCACTGGTTGACTATGATGTTAATAATCAGCAATGTAGCTCCATAGCATGTTCGTCTTACATCTACTAATTGTTTTTCGCTTACAAAGATGAAGTTCGTCGGCACTCAATGAAAGCAGCAGTCAAAATTTGTTTGACTTCTTTAACACAGATCTTCATTCTTTATCAATACGCTCATATTGTCTTTTATATATATATATATATATATATATATATATATATATATATATATATATATATATATATATATATATATATATATATATATATATATATATATATATATATATATATATATATATATATCATAGTAAAAAGAAAGTTTCTATTTTTGTTATTATTATTATATGTAGAAAGGTTTTAAAATATTTATTATTGATTCCTATCACCATATAATTTACGTGTCAGGGATCCTGTCTTGCCATGTATATGGCTACTATCGTAGTTGTTTATTCCTGAGCTATATATGTGAGAGCTAGAGTTTCAGCTGTCAGATCTTGCTTACTTAATTAGCTCTAGATTGCCTCTTTCCTGTTATTTCTGGCATGTCTGTGAGGAATTATCCATACATAAATTTCCTGTTCAAAGCCATGTTGTCTTTATTCTTTTCGTTCGCCATTGTATTTACTACCACTTAGTTTATGTTTACATTTAGTTGTTAGGAGCAGTAGTTAGGTATTTTAAGTGATAAACACCACTTACGAATAGCTAACATAAGCGAACTAACAATGGTGAGTGAAAACTATTGTAAATGATGTTTATTTTGCAAGACATAAATTAAATGTACAAGAACCATTCTGTCTGCCAATACTTGATCCCATCACGCTGTCATTCAAATTTTGAAGTAATTGATCTTTGATTCTGCCACTAGTTAGTCCATGTACAAATAACGTATCTATTCGCATGATAGTCATTCAGATAATTGGTTACTCACACTTAGCAACTGTCGCTCATCTGGATAAGTGGTAGTCAATGATAATTTGGAGGCTGTTCAATTCTCTTTGCCACTATGGTAGCACCTCCTTGTGGATTTTATATAGATATAATAAAGATACAACTAATATACCTAGATTTGATTCGCATAGCTGCCAAATGTTCTCGAACGCTATCTGGCCTATTTTCTCCCAACCTAATTGACCAATCATCATGCAGACTGGACCTAGTCTTAGCATGTGTGGTCAGAATCCTGCATGATGATTGGTTGTCTAGTTTAGGAGAAAATAGACCTTACAGCGTTCTCAAACATTTGGCAGCTATGCTGATTTGATTATGAAATATATGACAATGCTTCTCTTACTGATCTAGACGATTCAAGCCAAGCAAGAGATGCTACTTCAAAGAGCTAGTCAACTTGACCAAGAATGTGAACAGTTGCAAAACAGACTTGCAGAGATAGAGGATGAAAGAGAAAGACTGCTAGATGAAAATGAGGCTCTCAAGAATAAAAATGAAATCGGAGAGAGAGCATCTACTGATCTCAGAGTGAGATGATGTTCAATTACCATCTTATCTATCTTTGCTCGATTTATCGTTTCTAGTAAATTATAACTAGGGCCAAGTGTATTACAGAAAGAAGATGCTAAATTACCAATTATGGCTGTTCTGGTCTACTATTAGATCCCTTGTTATATTACTTCAAATACAGTAGCCTAAATATGGGGATCAAAATTCCGAGAAATTCTTTATAAGTGTATTCGCCAAATTTAATCGTGACTAAGAATAGACAACAGATGTAATGAAAGATTTTTGTCTTTATTATTTTGGCCTCAGTTCTCTTTGGAGATGATAATCCGAAACAAAGAGTATTGTTTGGTGATTCAAGAAAAGAAATCTACGAGAGATATCAGCTGTTGGAAAGTTGGAAATTGTTGATAAACATTATCGTTCATTACTACTGTACTGGTTGCTTAGCATTAGGAGTTGCTCGTTTGCTGCATTAATTTACTTTGCTCATGAGATTGGTTCAATCGTCGACTAAAACTTTTGATCACTGTTTATTATTAGTGTTAGCTTTTGAATAATCAATGCAAATGCCATTTTCTTAGTTTCTATGCAGCTGTTGTGGCAATAATGTTACTGTGACACTTGACTGCAGTATACAAGGATCTGTCTCGGCTTTCGTTCTGAAACCGGAGAATTTCTGATCATCATAAGCTAGAAGCCCCTCTTTTCATAATCTTCTGTTTCATCATGGCATACACGTTTTTTGTATGAAGCAACCTTCTCTCTTGAGCATGAATATGTCTTACTATTCTGTCATATCCAGCAGCCTGGAATGTCTTTAGTATCTTTCTTTTAATTCTTCAACTTGCCAACAACACTATAAACTGAGCTGAAACAACTCTTTGAGGGAAAGTAGGTTCTCTGAAGTATTTATGTAATTTAATCTCGAACTGGGCTTGCATTTCTTATTTGGAGTGAGAATTCAGTATATCAGATGATTTTTATAAACTTAACTTTCATTGTCACAGTGTGCAAAGTGACTTGACAGAATTTTAAGAATCAGGCTTTCATGCTGTTGTTTTTGCCAATAGTCTCTTATGCATTAGAGTATTTAACACATATGCTTAATATATCCTTTATCAAAGTATTTGCTTTTTGTCTGATTTGTAGGTTCTTATTGATCAAAGTTCGAAAGACAAATCTGCTCTTGAACATGACATCAAATTGCTTCAAGGAAAGGTCTCAGATTTAGAATCAGAGATGGCAAATGCAACCAATCAGTTGACTTTACTTAGTGAATTCCCTGTTGCCGATCTGTCTATTGGTGGACATCCGGCAGAATTTGTTGAAAGAACATTAATGGAAAAGAGAGGGCCTTCTCTGCATGATGATTTAGCAAAACAGGTGAAGGCTAACAACATTAGAATTGCAGTCTTGGAGGAAAGAAATGACTACTTACGTCAAGCGTTAGCACGATATGAAGAGAGTAGCTCACTTGTACCATCAGATATCGTAAGGAGATTATCTTTATTTTCCCTTCTTTTAAAATTTATATCTGCTAATTATATATACTATGTACTACTTCATGCTATTTATAATGTATTTATAGTTGATAGAAAGCTGATGGAACTTTTTTGTAATACAGTAAAAACCTGATAACCCGAACCCCCAATAATTCGAACATTTGCTAAGCCGACCCAATATTGTATGTCCTTGTGCAACACTGTTATATAAAAATACTTCCGATATCTCGCACCCCCGATAACTCCAACCCCCAATAACTCGAACTATTTTCCTTGGTCTCTTGAAGTTTCTAGTTATCAGGAGTTTACTGTAGCTATTTCCTATGAATTATCAGTTACCAAACGAATAATAATTTCCCTAAAATGCAATAGAAGAACGTTTTCGCAAGCCACCAGCTTGCTATGACAATAATTGCATGCGACTTTAGGAATAAACATAATTTGAGATTACTAGTTATGTTTTAATGGAAACAAAATGACACTTGATATTCTTAAGTTACTACGTTTGCCTCTCGTGTTGCTCAGATTACATGGTAATACGCATAGCATGAAACACAATGTCGATTTTCTTTCACAACAGTCGAATGTGGCGTTCATAGTGTTCACTTGATCATTTACATGAGAAATCAATTTGAATGCAGCTCGGATATACTCAGTTATTGGTACTTTTCAGCAAGCCTTCTTATAGTTTTGTCTTTTTATAGTTTATGTCTTTTTATAGTTTTTGTCTTTTAACGTTGTGATGCATTTGTAAATTTTAGCAATGATTACTACTAGTCATTTGGATCATTGCTACCAATTTTTTATATCAGAAAAACAAGCAATTTCAAAATACCATGCAAATGGAGAATTAATTGCGTATTAATGGGCTTAAGTCATTCGAATCCATTTTCTCTTCTGTCCTTTTACATAGAAGTTCCAGAGCCTATGGTCTCTGGTCCGTGATCCGACAGATACGCCTAGAACACATTTACATTTACGGTAAGGTACCTCAAAATCGAAAGTGGCAAATTTCTCTATCATCTGCAATGCCCTTCTGCCTCCACCCTAAAACACCTAAACATGTTGTCTTTAAATGCACCACCTGGCGCTATAACCATTGATGCCAGAAGAAGGGACAAAGGGGACAAAGGGGACAAAGGGGACAAAGGGGACAAAGGGGACAAAGGGGAGGGGGAAGAAGTGCACCGCGCACGGGTACCACATTTCCCTTAGAGCTAGAAATATTCCTCCGAAGACCATCCTATATTACGTCACGTCACGGCATTAATGAAGGGAAATTGTCGAAAAAATGCTACTTTTAGCCCCCTCAGAAGAAATATCTCCCACTGCACCTGTGGTCTCTGTGTTTGGGTAAATGCGTGTCTACAACGACATTTCTTCAACGAAGCATGGATTTCTTTACTTCTTCTACATTTTCACTGCATATGATCCTCGTACTATTGCTAGTATCTAGTTCCAAAGTGTCCTGCCAACCAGAGTGTCTATGAGGAAGTATAGCAAAATCATATGAGTCTGTCCTGTTAATATACTGGATGATGTCAACTTGGACAATATCATATCATATCAAAATACATTATTGAGAAAATAATGAATACATGGATAGGATGAAGTTGTTACAATTTGATTTAGACATAAGCTGTTCACCAATCTCTTGTTACTGACATGCAGCTGCCATATTTTATGTGCTTTTTTAGTGCACACTATCTTATTAAAATTATGTCCATTTTACAGCAAACTTCAGAACAATTACTGTTGACATGAAAACATGGCATTTGTAATGAGAATGATAATGAATATTGCAATACGCATATTGTATTTCGTTTTCATTCCTGTAACACATAATTAACCTTTCTACTTTTAGACTCTTTATTCGTTTCTAGAAGAAACAGATGTTCATCAATCAACTAAATGAATAATTTTTAATAATCATTTATTATTTCTTCTCAATTTGTTAATCGTTTTTCCAGGAGACCTCACGTAGAGTATGCTATCACTGGGGCTTTTTATTTAACATTGAATATAATATTCAACAATCAATGAAGTACACAATGTGTATTTGTAGTATGAGGCGAAAAAGATAATGAAGCTTCTTAATACTGTGGAGATAAGCTAGCCTTTGGCAGCTTTACAACTTGTTTGCTGATTAAGGCAAACATAATTTGAGATATAATTTATCTCTGAATTTCTGCTAATACTAAGCACTGCATTAGCAGCAACCTTTGAATAAACTTCCAGGGGGGTTATTAGTTTTTGATATTTTTTATTTAATAACTGTAGTTGCCTGTAAAATTATCCGAAAAAGGCAATATAAACAACCTGTTTTTGGGACTGCTTTTGTGATATGAAAAGAAAAGTCTAAATCTACAAATCAGTTTTTAGCATTACCTTCATCAACTTCTGTAATGGGGGGCTTTTTGAGGGGGTGAAATTCGAACATTCTCGTTACTGATCTTGAAGCAGGCAATTCTATCAGATTTTCATGAGCTTTTCTAATATAAATATGCTTTTATTGTTTGATAAATCAATCAGTCAATCATTCAATCAATCACTCAATCAAGTAAGCAGATAACTCCCAAAGTGGCTAAATAGCACTCATAATTTCGATCCGCATTCTTTCTTGGTTACTCGTGGTTGTATTATGATGAAATCGTCAGCGAGAATCTTTAGAAAAGAATTATTTGTTTCTTAGCCAAAGGACAGAGTTCTATTGTGGGATGCTAGACCATCAACTCAGACGGACTCAAAGGATATTAGACCATTAAAATCAAGGCAAGTCTGCAGATGATACGTCATACGTTTGTACTCCTTCTCCTGTGGATGTTATAGTGTTTGAGGCTTCGGCTACCTAGGGTATAAGGATATTAATCAAAATGTTCTGGAATTCTGAATACCTTCTATTTTTCACAAGTTATGTTTCATAACTGAATACTTTTTTTCTGTTTTGAGCCAGAGATTTATAATACGACATGTGTCCCTTTTCGCAGGTCATCACGTGATAATGTTGGCGAATCAACGTCAATGAACAATACCAATGCTTCGGGGTACATTCAGAAACGATCGATGGATCTGAAAACCGCTAGTCATTCTAGCCCTAACCCCACCCCTCCATCACAACCGCGGACAGTTTCAAGTAAAATGAATGAAAAAAGACAGGTATATTCATTTGGTATGCAAAAGTCACGTGGCATGGGAATACATTACTCTTTGTCAGATGCTAGCATTGTTTCAAAAGGACAGAAAGCAATGCCAAAGAATATAGATAGTGAAAATGACACAACTAGAAAAGATGACGTAGAGGCAGCCGAAGTATTTTGCTGCGCAGAGTGTGATAAAGTTTATACCAATGGCAGGGACTTACAAATTCACAAATCATTTTGTTATGGTAGGACATAAATAATCCAAAGTTTATGACGGCGACCCTTAACGAAAGCTATTTTATGAGGGAATGTCCATTACATTCTATATGGAAATATAGCAGTTAAAAGATTTTCGGTGAAATGTGATACCAAAAACATACAACTCAACTTATAAAGGAAAATGGGAAAATTCTGATTTAAAATATATATATATATATATATATATATATATATATATATATATATATATATATATATATATATATATATATATATATATATATATATATATATATATATATATATATATATATATATATATATATATATATATATATATATATATATATATTTACTGTGTTTATTCGAACGTTTTTATTTCAGATATTTCTGTCATTGCGAGCAGTTGAAAATTAAGAGGTCCTATTGGCAGACGTTGCACGTAATCGTTTTAGCAAGTGATTTATTATCAGGTTTCTGTTGAAACTTGCAGTGTCTATAGTATTCTTTCTGACACTGAACACTGATAGGATCTACAACATTAAATTTGCAATAAAAATTAAGGAACTATACAGGAACCTTTAGTACCGGAACGTAGTCAAGAGAGATAGAAAAACTGAGGAACTTTTAGTACAAGGCGGTATATGTGGTTCTTAATATAAAAACAGTGTAGTAGCGCATGCAGGATTCTGGTAGTGGGGGTCCAACAGGAATGTTTTCCGCCCTTGCCCTTCAAACTCACAAATCCAGTGAGCGCTCTTTGGCCATCTTTGCTAAATACTTAATTCATATTGGCTACCGTAAAGCCTGGTTCACACTTGTCGTGAGTCGGGTAAGAGTCGGGGAAGTTGGCGACTATCCTGCCTGTTACGTTCTTGCATTCAGTGTGTTCACACTTGACATGAAAGTCGGAGACTGAAGAAACTGGGTTGTCTTGGTCATGCGTAAGCATGCACTCACACTTGTCGTAGTTCGCGCAAGAGTCTGGGACATCGGGGACAGAACATTTGCAAAAAGAACTCATTCCCATTTGACTAGGACGTTGGGGACTGCTTATGAAAACATGTTCACACTTGTCGTAAAACACGTAAGAAGCAGGATATTCTCCGACTTCACTGACTCTTACCACTAGTGTGAACCAGGTTTAAATATCACGGTATTTTACACTTAATTATCAAATGTTAAAACTATAGAACTACCTAGCTCTTCTTGCCTCCATATTTTTTTAAATGGTTTTGGACTAGCCCCCAGGACCATACTCTAAAAAGATAGGACCTAGACTCCCTTTTCCCCCTTGTGTACTCCACTGATCTCATTGTCTGTCGAATATTGAACGATCATTGAGTTTTCGTTGTCATCTTCTTTAGGGTTACAAACTTTTTATAAGAATATAGTCTATCAGAATATCAAGGCTTAAGTTCTCTGAAATTTAGGAATAATTTGCGAGTAATGCAAATCTCAAGCTTCATAAAGATGAAGATTCTTTGTTGATTTGAGTTCTTTTTAGAAAACAAAGTAGGAATGAGCTATAGTTACCTATTCGAGAACTCGTTACACTGTGATGCGTCTCAACAACTCTTCCGGGAGTGTCAGTTACACAGTTTTTTATGACAAGAAGATTTTCTATACGACAATTAATGCTCAAAATTGCTAAAATGTAAGAATAATTTAAGAACATTTTTAGGCTCAAAATCAAAACCAATTTAAGATTATTGAGACTCAGTGAAAAACGAGGAGTTCTCATAGAAAAGGGTGTAATCTACAAGCAAGACCTTGCAGTAGTCTTCAATTGTTTCATTGTTTTTCCTTAGAACTTGTAATAGTTCGTTTTTCACTCAAGATTATAAAACGGTAGCAAGGGCATTTTCATCACACTCGGTCACATGTGTTTTAAATCAGGGTTGTGCCAGATCCTCCAAATCTTTTCGTCAAGTGAACCGTAGGTAAACTAAATTAAACCAATCTTGCTTTATTCAGAACCTAATGAATATAGACTAAGGACCACGGAAATTGCTTGGCATATGTACAGAAAAAGAAGGAGCAAAAACAATCGGAGGGGGAAAAATTCTTTGACCAGACAAAAATTCCTTGACTTTTCTAGGTTTTTCGGGTTTTTCCCTGACATCAGATTTAATTCCCTGACTTTGCCAGATTTTTCAGGCTTTCCAGACTCCTGAGAACCCTGAACACCTAACGTTCATCACTCTATTCAAGAACACTATTCCAGTTTGATTGAGCAGAATAACTACAATCCTAAAGCAATGTAGGGAACTGTGAATAAAATGTTAAATAGAGGCACAACGACGGCTACCTCCAGTCTAAAGCCTGGTTTCAATATCGTTTCAAATGTCGGGGACACGTCTCAGTTATTGCATCGGCGATGCTACAGGGACGCTTGCGATCACATGGGAATGTTCTTATGGCTATGTCGCTGACGTCCCAGTAGAGTTAAAAAGTTGAGATGGGTTCAACTTTTTAGAACGTTTCCGGTACATCGCCAACTTGTCCCCGATGACTGGGACGCATCCCCGTCGCTTATGACGATCTGGAATCCAGGCTTGAATGTATGCGGAAAGAAAATAACTGGGGATCATTGCATGGCTGAAGCAGCAAGCCGGTACTTTACAGCAGCTGGTTCGAAACTTGCAGCTCAGATAGAGAGTTTACCCTCTGATGACCCCCTCGAGCATATTAGGAATGAACCGTCCGCAGGAATTAAATTCCAGGCAATTAGTTATTTACAGATTACAATATCTGAGAAATTAAAGATGCTGCAGAATACGTTTCCCAGCCCATATTTCGAATATTCAATTGTTCACTAACAACTGGCGTCTAGGGTGGCCCCCATTTTCAAAACTGGAACCAGGGATGATCTTAACAACTATAAAACAATTTCTGTTCTTTGTACCACCTCTTAGATATTTCAGAAAATTGTTCATGACCAGGTTTTGAATTAATTGGTGAAAGAGAAAATTATGGTGCAAATATGCCTTTGGAAAAGTACATTCAACAATTACGTCATTAATAAAGAGTAGTGACGACTGGCTTGTTAATATTGACTCCAATAAAGGTGAACTTAATATTATTTTTGGACTTTAAGAAAGCCTTTGATACTGCTGGTCACAAAATTCTCCTTGGCAAACTTTGAGGCCTATGGAGTCAAAGGTACTGAAACAAATATTTTGAAACTCTTTGCAATATTCATCTGCAAGTATGTATGCAGATGATACGCATGCAACAATATCTGTTAGAGATATTGACGAGCTTGTTCAAAAAAATTTGGTAAAGCTTGAAAATGTCTCAGAGTAGATGAAGATAAATTAGATGAGCGCACGCGGAAAAGAAGAAAGTGCATGATTATTGGACACCATTGTAGGGGACCACATGTAAAGGATGTCCGCACAATTTTGCCAGTTTTCAAACTCCTTCCCCCTTGTACATGTCTGTCCGCTTTGTGCTTAACAGCCCCTTCCCCCTGTCCGTGCGGATACAAATTGTGATTTTCTTTTCAATTCTGGAAGCTTAATATAGCTGCCCTATATACGTGCACGCATTCCCGTGTACTGACAAATCATGTATCCATAACCAGGATTATCTACTATCAAGTATACATACATTGAGCTTATTGGCGTGACTTTCGTCTGACACTAACCCAGTATACAGTTCAGTGCTCTCATCCAGGGGTATGTTGGTTAAAAGAATGGCAACATCAAAACTAGCCCTAATGAAATCATTATTTGATGCAATAGAAGTGATCTCTGAAACAAAGCTGAAAGAGTCCTTCATTGAGTACTGACCATTTGTAAAAGGTGTAATATGGGAACGAAAAATTGAGCTAACAGGTAATTGTAATTGCCAGTAGCAGACAGAATAGGTCCAACCGAGCAATTGTTGTTATGAATCTTCGGTAGACCGTAGAAAATGCCTCGAGTACTACCCGAGGGGAAGAGTTGTCGGAAAGTCTCTTTAGAGATGCATCGCTACTTCAATAGGTTATTACTAAGGAACCGAACCAGCCTCTTTCTCTCTTCTGACATCTTTATTTAATAAATGTAATTTTCTTACTAAGTGACCGATCATTAATTCTTCCAAGCGAGAGAGTGGAAAACATCCTTGATGGGGAACCAAAATTCTTCACACTTAGAGGAAGGGGGGGATGAAAAATAAGGAGCATTTTGAACGAAGGAGTGTGGAGCTTCTTCTGACGTCCTGCAGTAGGGATCAAAATTTTTGCATAAATCTCAGAGGGGGACCAAAATTCTATCAAATATAAAAGAATATCTCCCCCCTCCCCATCAGTAAATTAATGACCCATCCTTAATATACTAACACACCTGTACGTAATACCTAAGAGTAGGTCAATTTTCAGCATGTATATACAAGAAGTCCCCGGCTCCGACATAAAAAATTTAGACTACTTGTGAGGTTATGAATACCTTCTACAACAACTGAAGTGTGTTAAATAGTTTCATCATCGAAATTAAATTCAGTGGAGGCAATAAATCCATATGAAAATGTAAAATGTCTTCAAGCATTTTGTCTACAATAGTATGGACATAGAATAGATAATAGATTATTTTGTGGTAAGGAGTATTCAAGAAGCAAGAAGCAATTTACTATGAAACAAATTGTGCACTGAAAAATTTCTCCCAGAAGTCGAGGAATATGGGGAAGCAAGTTTCTAGAGAGAAACCCAATTTTCTGAAACTCAAAGAGCTATCTTTGAAGAAGAAACAGCATAAAAATTTAATTAAGACAAAGAAATTAGAATATCAGCAAAAGACTCTAAAACAAATCGTATAAATAAAAAATAACCAAAAAGAACACTGGAAATCACTTTACACACTTAGAAGAGATCATAATGAACAAATTAACTACATTGAAGCAGTAGACAGTAGCCAGTGGATTAACATGTTTAAATCACTGATGCAATCTGGAAAACAGACTAATCCCTCAACTCCTATATAAGCTTAGAAATTGACTCTACTCTGACCAACGAAATAACTTCAACTGAGTAACAGAACGCTACAAAGAAACTAAAGCAAGGTAAATCTGAAGGTTTAGATCATATATGAAATGAGATGATAATTTGTTGTGTTGAAATATACCCTGCTATATTTTTGAGTTTGTTTGATATTCTTTTACATTCGTTCATGCATTCATACATTCATACATATAAATATACACATATTGGGTGTTCCCAGAAACATGGTCTCAAAGCATAATAGTTCCTATACGCAAAAAGAGATGAGAAGTTAGAAACCAATTTCAGAGGGATTGCTTTACTGTCATGCATAGGAAGTTTTTTAAAGTAATTATAAATGAAAGAATAATAAAATTTGCAATAGCAAATCAAATAATAAAGCAAGAGCAGTTTAGCCTAGTACAAGGATATAGAACATTTGATTTTTTAAGTATACTACATACATTAGCTGATTATTATTTGAATGACAAAAAACCAAACTTTATGCTGCCTTCAATGACTTGAGAAGGCATACGACAAAGTACCCAGAGATATACTACATAGAGAGCTAACCAGTATAGGATAACAATTTGATGATAACAATCCAATTGAAAAATTGAATATTAAATTATGTAAGCATATTTTTGGGGTAACGAAACGTACTTCCATTGTTGGTTGCCAATGCAAATTAGGACGGAAACAATTACACATATCAGACTTTAACCCTTTCCGTCTTTGTGTGTCAGTTGAGGTCAAATCAAAGTTTTTGCTAAAAATTGACATCTCTTCAAATTGAACCAAAAGTTGTGACCAACCTATTTCAAGTGTGCTGAAGCTGAATCTGGACAAAAATCTTGAAAAATTGTCGTCAAAGTGGTCCAAATGGCACAAAATGTGGCACAAATGACCAAAATTAAAATTGCTTGCAACTACCTCACAATTGGCAAAAAGCCTATTTCAAGCACGCTGATTACGAATCTCGACACAAAATTTGAGGATTTTTCATCAAAGTGGTCCAAATGGCACAAAATATGGCACAAAATATGGCACAAATGGCCAAAGTTACAATTGCTTGCAACTACTTCAAATTTGGTAACAAGTCTAGTTCAAGCACGCTGATTACGAATCTCGACACAAAATTTGAGGATTTTTCATCAAAGTGGTCCAAATGGCACAAAATATGGCACAAAATATGGCACAAATGGCCAAAGTTACAATTGCTTGCAACTAATTCAAATTTGGTAACAAGTCTAGTTCAAGCACGCTGATTACGAATCTCGACACAAAATTTGAGGATTTTTCATCAAAGTGGTCCAAATGGCACAAAATATGGCACAAATGGCCAAAGTTACAATTGCTTGCAACTACTTCAAATTTGGTAACAAGTCTAGTTCAAGCACGCTGATTACGAATCTCGACACAAAATTTGAGGATTTTTCATCAAAGTGGTCCAAATGGCACAAAATATGGCACAAAATATGGCACAAATGGCCAAAATTACAAGTGCTTGCAACTACTTCAAAATTGGTAGCAAGCCTATTTCAAGCTCGCTGATTACGAATCTGGACATAAAATTTGAGGATTTTTCATCAAAGTGGTCCAAATGGCACAAAATATGGCACAAATGACCAAAATTACAATTGCCTGCAACTACTTCAAAATTTTTAACAAGCCTATTTCAAGCACGCTGATTACGAATCTGGACATAAAATTTGAGGATTTGCCATGAAAGTGGTCCAAATGGCACAAAATATGGCACAAATGACCAAAATTACAATTGCTTGCAACTACTTCAAAATTGGCACATAACCTATTTTAAATACAGAATCCTAGAATCATTTTATGCATGATAGGAGATTCTGTAATCAAATCGATGATGTTGCAATGGGGTCTCCCCTAGGTCCCTCGTTGGGTAATATATGTATGTTTTACCTGGAAACAGGTATTTCAATGATTGTCCATCACAGTTTAAACCCGCTTTGTACCATGGATATGTGGTACTAGGATATAGAAGACATGTACTTGTTTCTATACAATGTTACTAGCTATCATCTATCTTTATCTTAGTCAATAGAGATGGTGTGAATATTTCCAGCAACCTTTAGAGGAAACACGCTCCCACAGGATTATAATTCATACACTTCCCTCTCTAACTGAGGATGACTCAAGTATCGGTCGAAACGTTTTCAACATGGAAGTGCCTAACTGAATGTGTCACTGGAATTATCAATTCTAGAAATATGCCGAGTTAAATATTAGCGATAAAATAAGTTAGCTCTTTGTCATCATTCTGGTCTTAGAATTTTACAATATTCTCACAGATTTGTTCAAAATGGCACTCAAGAGTTTATTTTTAAAACTACGTCTAACATGATTTCGAATATCTCTGGCTGTTTCCAACACATTTGTCTTTCAACCATAGCTGTCTAAATAGTAGAAAAACTGTTATACGTGGTGGAACAAATAACCAAAAATTGCAAATGCTTGAAATCCTCGTTTATCCTGAATATGATGGATTTTACTGTCTCATGCTGGTTGGACAAAGCTTTTTAACATTGAGGTGCATCAGAATAGGATTAATAGTACCAAAAAGGCCATTAATTTCTTGTTGTAGTGTTGTGAAAGGAATGGGCACTAGTTAAATCGAATTTGGCGGGAAACTTGCCATTGTTTGACGTCATCATTCATACCTGATGAAATACCACTACTGTTGCTTATTGATTGTCTTAACTATTACACTTGCTTTGAAATGGACGTTAAGAGGTCTTCTGAGGATGATGAAACTGGTAGCGATATCTTTACTTCTGATGAAGATACATCTGATGTAGACTATGATAGTGATTCAAGCAATTGTTACAACCCAGAAGGAATTTCAAGTGATGATGATGTGGATGGTTGCTGCCATTGGTCAACAACAAAAAGCAACAATTTAGATGATGATTTAAACATGATAAACCAAAATATTCCTCAGTATGGACATGTCACAATCCCATTTGATGCAGGTACAAAGCCACATGATGTTATTGAGCACATTATGGACGATGAATTCATTCTCAAATGCATAGATGCCACAAATGAACACGGAAAAAATGATCAAAAGTTTTGTGAAAATGTTGGCAAAATTCCAAGCAATGAAAAAGGAATCTGGTTTGTACGTGGCTTCTTTGCAATAAAATGGCATTTGAAACTGCTAAAATTGCCCCAAGTAAAATGGGCCTGGAGTGACGATCCCTTGAAAGCTCAGGAAGAAGTCAAGAAGACTATGACATTAGATATCTTTCGTCTTATGCTGAAGCACTTTCGAGTTATGAAACCTTCCGAGCTGCTGGCACAAGATAGTGAATTGTATCATCCTCTTCAAAATATAAATGCCGGAGCAGGCTACCTCCGAGATAAAGCAAAGACATACTGGTCTGTTGGGAAGAAATTGTGTATTGACGAAGGACGAATCAGGAGTAAGAGTAAAAGAAATCCATACAAGACAAGAAACCCTGATAAACCAGTGCGCATGGGCTGGACAGTATGCAAGATCAGCGACAAAGGGTGTTTTGGTGGAAACTTTGTTTGCAACCACGTCGTCAAAGTAGGCAAAAAAACATATAAAAATCCGCAAAAAGGTAAAAACTATGACATCGTAGATCAGCTGCTATCAGGTCTGAAGGATAATGGCAGATTGATAATCATGGACAGTGGATTTCCCACTGTAAACATGCTGAAAGATGCCGGACAGCTGTGGGAAACGCACATAATTGCAACCCAGCGTGGAAACACGAAACATCTCCCTAAACGCCATAAGAAAAATCTAAGTCAAGCAAAACAATTTATGAGGGGATATCCAAAACACTCCACCATCAGTTTTTGACTTTAACATATTGGAATGATAATAATGCTGTCACATTTCTTGAGAATGGAATTGCATCGGGAAAGGAATTTTGGGAGACGATCAATGTCAACAAGGGTCCAGACAGGTCAATCATTCATGTTCCGTTGGTGGCACAATTGTATAGAGAAATATACGGCTGGGTGGACCGATCAAATCAGCAGATGTCCTATTATAGTAGTGAACTAAGAAGTATCCGAAAACAAAGCAGAGTGTTCGACAACCTTTGTGAAATGTATGTGTTAGTAAACGGACATACTCTTTGGCGAAATAGTAATCATCTTACTCAAGGAATGTCCAAAGATGGAATTTCACAGAGTGAATTTAGGTTTGCTGTAATACGTGTTTGGTACGCAATGTTTCGGAAAACAAATGGTCGCACAGAAGTGCTTCATTATCCAGCCAATATGCAAGCAAAGCACAGAAGACGTTTAGCGTCAACATTGATGTCCCCAAGAAAAGGTAGCCATGCAGCTGGAAAGATTCTCCGTTCAGAAACGACTAGTAGAGATCAGAGACTTCGATGTCGCATCTGCAAACGAAAATCTTCATTTAAGTGCATGAAGTGTTCTAGTGATGGTCATCCACTCGTCCTCTGTCCCCCTAATAATCAACGACAGTGCTGGAATGATTATCATATTCAAAGGGAATTTGATCTGCACAGCAGCCAGTCTCAAGAAGCCGATGATTAATGACTATATAGGGACATATATTATGCTGAAAAACTTCACACAGTTTTAATTCTGCTCACTTGTACCACCATATGTGCCAGCTTTTGGGCAGTCTTGTTCACTACTCTTATTGACAAAATTTCAGTGTTTCGCTCATATTACTAGTTTGCGTGAAATAGGCTCAGTACCAATTCTGATATAGTTCTAAGCATTTTTAATTTTGGTCATTTGAGCCACATTTTGTGCCATTTGGACTACTGTGATGGCAAATCCTCACATTTTATGTCCAGATTCGTAATCAGCGTGCTTGAACTAGACTTGTTACCAATTTTGAAGTAGTTGCAGGCAATTGTAATTTTGGTCATTTGTGCCATATTTTGTGCCATTTGGACCACTTTAATGACAGATCCTCAAATTTTATGTCCAGATTCGTAATCAGCGAGCTTGAAATAGGCTTGCTACCAATTTTGAAGTAGTTGCAAGCACTTGTAATTTTGGCCATTTGTGCCATATTTTGTGCCATATTTTGTGCCATTTGGACCACTTTGATGAAAAATCCTCAAATTTTGTGTCGAGATTCGTAATCAGCGTGCTTGAAATAGGCTTTTTACCAATTGTGAGGTAGTTGCAAGCAATTTTAATTTTGGTCATTTGTGCCACATTTTGTGCCATTTGGACCACTTTGACGACAATTTTTCAAGATTTTTGTCCAGATTCAGCTTCAGCACACTTGAAATAGGTTGGTCACAACTTTTGGTTCAATTTGAAGAGATGTCAATTTTTAGCAAAAACTTTTGATTTGACCTCAACTGACACACAAAGACGGAAAGGGTTAAAGTAACCATTGGTAATTGGTTTCGTATAATTAATGACCCAATAAATGTTATTCTTAAAATGATTTATGCGGAAAATATAACTAATAGCTAGGCTTACTTGAACGTAAAATTTGAAAGAAATTATTTTAAAGCATGGTTTAGGCGATATAAGGGCAATTTCCCATTACAATAAAACTAACAAACATCCACCTCACAGACAACTATTAAACCACGTATATCAACCAGTTGTTGAGTATGTATCGTCATCGCTATTTAAAAATGATGAAGCCACATAAAAGCGAAACTATCGACCTATCACAGTTTTGTTCGCTTTATCACAGGTCTTTGAGCGACTTCTATATGCCCAGATGATTGGCTTTGCGGATGCATTTTTGCTTCCCTATTTATGTGGTTTTCGGAAAGGTTTTAACACACAGCATGTGCTATTGAGGTTAATGGATACCTGTAAGGATTCTTTAGATAAAAAAGGAGTCGTTGGAGCTTTGCTAATGGATCTTTCAAAAGCGTTTGATTGCGTAGACCATGAGCTGCTAATTGCGAAACTAAGTGCTTATGGATTTTGCAACGATGCCCTGCTGATGATTTATAGTTATCTGAAATGTAGAAAGCAGAGGGTCAAAGTAAATGGTTCATTCAGCACTTAGCGGGAAACCTTTATAGGTGTACCGCAAGGATCAGTTCTTGGACCTCTTCTTTTTAATATTTGCATCAATGATTTATTTTTCTCGGTAATGGATACTGCAGTATGTAACTTTGCTGATAATACAACTATCTTTGAAGCTGACTGTCAATTAGATAGAGTTTTGAAACAATTAGAAACTGATGCTCTCGTTTTATCAAAATGGTTTCTCGATAACTTTATGAGATTGAATGAAGGGAAGTGCCATCTTCTAACTTTTGGGACAAACCAGGATGATATTAAGGTCTCAGTTGGTGAGGCTATCATTAAAGAAAGCTCTGAAGAAAAGTTGCTAGGAGTGATAATAGATATAAATTTGAATTTTAAAAGTCACGTCTCAAATTTATGCAAAACAGCCAGCCAATAACTGCACGCCCTTGCTAGGGTGTCTCCTTTTCATGGATCCTGATAAACTGCGTCTCCTAATGATCAATTTCATAAAATCTTAGTTTAGCTACTGCCCATTAATTTGGATGTTCCATGACAGGGCTCTCAATGCAAAAGTGAATAAAATCCAAGAAAGAGCACTCAGAATTGTTTATAAAAACAGTCACGCTGATTACGAAACTTTGTTGAAGTTAGATGATGCAGTACCCATTCACCAACGCAATCTACAGTACTTGATGATAGAAATATAAAAAACCAAAAACAGCCTGAATCCTAGTTTTATGAGTGAGATTTTTGAGGCAAGAGATGTACAATATGACTGGTGAAATAAGAATACCCTTGGTATTCCTAATGCCAGGACAACTTCTTATGGCATAGAAACTGTGAGATATTTGGGTCAAAAGCTGTGGCAAACATTACCTCGCAGTATAAGAGAGCCCCAATCACTTACAGCTTTCAAAAAAGAATTAAGAACCTGTAAAATCGACTGCGAATGTAGATTTTGTAAAAAATTCATTTCTGGCCTCGGTTTTATTTAGCTTATATTTACTTTTCTGTACATTATAACATACATTTATAATCTGTCTGATAGATAGTTGGCATTAATTAGCTTTTACACAGCTATTAGAGTTTATACGCCAACTTTAAACAAATTATTTATTATATTATTATTATTATGTCACGTCTGAGAAATCCCTTTGTCATTCCTTTCAACACAAACACAAAGTCAATCGGCCTCATATTAAACAACCATTGGAGTACGATCATGAAAGACATTACACTAAATCCAATTCACCAGGAGAAACCGATAATGGCCTTCAAACGAAATCGTAACATTAGAGACATCTTAGTCCATACGAAATTATAACATAACATAGTGCATACGAAATTATAACATAACATATCCATTATTCTAATGTACGTATACCGTAATCATTTTTTTTATACCAGATACTACTATATCAATAATCTATGACTGTCTCGAACCACCCTTTCCTTCTCACTTGGCTACATTTAAACTTACAATACCCTTCGTCAAACTCGCAACACTGGAATAAACCTTGATACACACTAAGCTCAAGTCATGATACACAGGAATATATGTAAGTGTACATTCGATAAAATTTATCTCACTTTTATCTCATTGTCCTATTCTGCACTTCTTTTACAATTTGTACGATGATGCCCCTTTTGGCGTGTTGGGGGGCCTGTAATCGATAGCGTACTGTCCTTAAACCCCCGAAACGCTGATTACAGGTGGATAGCTGATGATTCGTACAATTCTCATCATTCTGAGAATTTAACTTTACACAGCGCGCGCCATCTCATTTCACTTGTCATTAATAAACCCTACTATACTAGGGTTTTCATCGTTGTGTATTCAAAGCACATCGATTCATCACAAGAGACTTGCACTTACGTAGAGTTATAGGGTGTGGCTGCGATTACTCTTTATTTCTTATTTTAACCTTTATTTTTGTATACACAACAATATAACATATATTTATAATCTGTCTGATAGATAGTTGGCATTAATTAGCTTTTACACAGCTATTAGAGTTTATACGCCAACTTTAAACAAATTATTTATTATATTATTATTATTATGTCACGTCTGAGAAATCAACCGAAAATGCTCACTTACTTGTTTAATTAAGAGGGTAATTGCGACTATCAGATTGCAAACTTAAAATAGGAACTCGGAGATACCAGAGGCCAAAACTAAGTCCAGATATACGGATATGTACCATATGGGGAGAAAAGAGGACGAACTCCATTTTATTATGAAATGGAAGTTAAACAAACTTGAAAGAGAAAAGACTTTTGCAAAAATATCGCTACATAACAAATGTTTTAACAATCTCAATGAGACAGTAAAGTTCATTTTCCTGCAACAAAGTGACCACATTTGCGATAGGATTATATTTCAGTTCATATGTCTAGAAAGTAGTAGTTCACAAAATATGACAAAATTTTCCTTAATAAATTAGATCGCAAATTTGGATTAATATATGCATTGATTATTTTAACCATGGAATAAGTAGAGCTAGAGTAACTATTGTTTGTTTGGTAGTTGGTACGTGAACTGAGATATTAGTGAATTACTGAAGATTTAATAAACTACCAGCGGCTTAGCTTTCTAAAACCAACGACTAACATTTCAGATATTGCGTTCTTTCAGTGCAGCGAGCTGCTTGCCCACCAGACAAGATTGGCCAATCATAATCAAAATTACGTAATGATCATATTGTAGCGGACATTTCGTGCGGCCCATAGTAAAGCACGAAAGTTGCTAAGAGTATTTTCTTTGATATTCACTATAGATATGTAACCGGAACGGTCAACAGTCAACTCTTAATTAAAGTTCTTCATGTAAAGCACCAAAACAATTATTGTGCCATAATACTCTCACCTCCATTCTGTAATGTCTTTTCTTTTATTTGTGACAATCTATGGGAGCTCCTCTTAACGTGTCTTTCCTCGTCTGTGTTCATGACAGGGGCAGATCTAGACCGGGTTGACCGGCTTCAAAGACCCGGTCAAATTTGTAAAATTGCATTTCAAGTTATGATGATGATAATTATCTCAAATCTCGACTAGGTTTCTTAGCACATTAAGTGTTTCCACTAATTCTATATGGCCTCTGTTGAATATCTATGGCTCTTGAATTGCGTAAGAGAAGAAAATTGAACCCAGTATCTCATTCATTCGTGGTTTTGGGCCCTGTCAAAACCTCAAAACCCTGTCAAAGTTACACTAATTCGGGATTATTTAGCAAACCGGAAGCAGCGCGTTGTATTAAATGGAAAAAATTCACAATGGGCAACAATATCTGCAGGAGTGCCTCAAGGTTCGGTTTTAGGCCCCCTGTTCTTTTTAGTATATATAAATGACTTAGTTGATAACATTAGCTGCGACGTGAGGATGTTTGCAGGTGATACGTCCCTCTTTTCTACTGTAAACGAAATTAAAAAATCTGCAGATGAACTACAAAGAGACCTTGAAAAGGTGAGATTGTGGGCGTGGCAATGGAGAATGCATTTCAATGTGGATAATACTGAAGAAGTAATCTTTTCTCATAAGACATTTAAACTAACCCACCCTCCCTTTTATTCGGGACCTGAAGTGATAGAAACAACGTCAGAGCATAAGCACCTTGGGGTAACCCTTGACTCTAAATTAAATTTTGAAAGTCGTATTAGGGAAACTATTGTAAAAGCAAGAAGGGGCATAGGTTTGATAAAGCATCTTTCCAAATATGTTTCTAAGCACGTGCTGGATCAGATTTATAAACTCTACGTGAGGCCTCACTTGGATTACGGTGATATAATTTATCACAGATGCGACCCTGATATGCAGTCTACTTTCACTCACAAACCTGAACAAATTCAATATGCAGCTGCTCTAGCAGTTACAGGAGCATGGAGAGGGACTAGTAGACAAAGATTGTATGAGGAATTGGGTTGGGAAGCCTTGTACCAGAGGCGGTGGTATCGCCGGATGTGTCATTTTTTTAATCTGAGGAAAACGCAATCCCCTGGTTACTTGTTTGTTGAAATTCCAGATGAATGTACTGCTACTTATAACCTTAGAACAATACGTGCTTATGATCAAGGTTCTTGCAGGACTGTTCGTTTTTCAAATACGTATTTTCAAAATGCGTTGTATGAATGGAACTTACTTAGTGATGAAATAGAAGACTCTTTAAGCATTACAGAGTTTAAACGCAAACTTCTTGCAATCATAAGGCCGTTAGGAAAGTATAGCTATAATATTCACGACATTGAAGGAGCCACGCTTTTAACTAAACTTCGTTTGAAATTCAGCGCATTAAAAGATCATTGCTTTCGGCACAGGCTCGACTGCTTAACCCCAATGTGTAATTGTGGTGCTGAAAAGGAGGATAACGAGCACTACCTCCTGCACTGCCCTAAGTTCGATGTAATACGTGCGGATCTCTTCGGTCAACTCTCAGAAATCCCTGCCTTGGACATTGATGGTATGAACTCTAAAATCTTATGCAGCCTCCTTTTGTATGGATGTTCACAATTGGATAATGTTACCAATAGGACGATTCTCGATGCCACAATATCGTACATTAAGAAAACTAGGCGTTTTCAATAAATATTCAACATAAGTTACATCAGCCTATCTTGTTTTTTCTTTATTGTTTTTGTTCTCCAAAGCCCTGGTCGAACCGATCGAGCACTTTCGTTTTTTCCTTAACACTTTATTTCCCTAGTAAATTTTGGAAATTGCCTAACGAAGGGTAGGGTGCTTGGTTGGATTGTCCAAGGCTTTACTGAACGTTTTTTTATGTACAGTTTTTTTTATTGAAAATGTCATATTATTGTAAGTGTCTCTCATAGCAGGGACACGATGACTTCGAGTCTTTTCCTGCTGTGAGAGGCACAGATAAATATATCTGTATGTTAGTTGTAGTTGTGTTTTTTCTTTTCAAATCTATTAAAAAAAAAAGTTACGCAATACGAATACAGTAGATACCCGCATAAATGAGCCCAAATTTTTCTCAGGCAGCCTGGGTAGGTTCTTAATTAATGAGCTGGTATTCTTAATTCCAGCCTGTAAGGTTCTTAACAAAGTTCTTATATACAGTACATGCCTTGCACACATTAAAACTGCCTTCAGAAATAGAATTCTGGACAATACTTGACAACACCTTTAGGTCAGCATCCTTGTTTACAACTATTATTATTTGTTGAGCTACTGAAAAACTTTCATCTTAGTCTGAAAAGTAAATGCGTGTGGTACTGTTCTGTAAAAAAAATGACAAGTGAACAAACAACCTATAAAACTTTCTACTCTTGAATTCTTAAACCAAATAACATGAAACCTATTGTATAAGAACCACTCCAGTTTCAGCTTTCTTGATGCTTCTATTTAGGGGCCTCAACAGATAACACTTCAGCCTCCAGGTTCTTATAAAAACAGATTTTGTATGCTGGTTTCTACTGTATTGGAAACTCGCTCATCGGAGAGTCATTAGGCCGTTTTGATGGAACTTAAGCAACATTTACATGAAGTTAATGCCATAAAATAACGACAGGTTGATATTTTGACTAAATAACACAAATTTTTAATGAATTAAGCAAAAGTTTTGAGAGACTTGGCAGGGACCAATGATAATGATAATAATAGTCTTTAACTGGGTTACTATGTATATGTATAGATAATACTATGTATTTGTCTATCCTTTGTTTGTTTGTTTGTTAACTTATTTTATTTCGAATTCACTTCTAGCTATACATATATACATATACAACTAATCTAAATCGAAACTAATCTACTATATCGCAAATGAAAGGAAATAACTAAGGAAATAAATACATTCAAATGCTAAATTTTAAAAGAAAAAGGGTGTAATTGAACAGAAATTACAGGGTGTGATTAAATTTGCAAACGTAGCATTTGCAGGAAGGACCATCCCATTGTTTTATCATATGTTTGAAGCTGTTCAGGTTGTCAGCTGATTTTAGTTCATTTGGCAAGCAGTTCCAGATCTGAGGTCCAATGGCTTTAAGGCTCTTAGAACCGAAAGTTACTTGATTTGGTCGAAAATGGCTTAAATTGTTAGGATTCCGAGAAGGATTCTTTGAAGTTCTTGAGCAGAAAATGCTTTGCATAAAAGGTAGATTCAAGTTTTTGATTGTCTTGAATATTTCGATGCAAAGAGTTCTCTGCCGAGCAACTTGCATTGTGCACTTTTTTGACCTAATAAGAAGATCATCATAGGAACTTTTATGATCATTGTACAAAAATCTTAGCGCGCGTTCCTGTATCCTTTCTATTTTCTGAAGCGATTTTGAAGAAGAAAAATACCAGACTAAAGGACAGTAGTTAAAATTCGAAAATACGAAACTTTGAACCAAGACTTCTCTTTCTGCGAAACCAATAAATGACTTAAGTCGCTTAAGAACGTTCAGTTGTGCCGCAGCTTTTTTACAAATATTTGATATATGCGGGTCAAAGTTCAGTTTGAAATCTAGTGTCACACCTAGGAGTTTAACAGTCTCTTCAGATTTGATAGAATGTCCTTGGAAGTCAAGATTTACGCCACAAGTATTTGTCTGGTCTTTTTTTAACAAAAAGTGCATGGAATTTGTTCGGGTTTGCAATCATCTCATTTTGTTTGAGCCAAGACAAAGCACTGTCTGCTTCATTCTCCAAAACGTTGACAAGACCTGGCAAGGATTTGGAAAAGAAAGCTAGCGTGTTGTCATCAGCATAATTATACATGGTTGCTTGCTTTATAAAAGAGAAAAGGTTATTTATGTAGAAATTGAAAAGTATAGGTCCTAAAGCTGATCCCTGGGGTACTCCTGATACAATTTCTTGAAAAGAACTATAGACGTAATTTATTCGGACACTCTGCTTCCGTTTTTTAAGATAGGAATAAACGAGAACCAGGGCATTTTCATCAAAACCATATGCATGAAGTTTAGCTATAATCAAGTCATGTGGGATGCAATCAAAAGCTTTTGACAGATCCATCAAAATGGACCCTACAATGAAGTTGTTGTCAAGCTTAGATTTCCACTCTTCTAGAAGTTTAAGGTACTATACCTACAACGTTTGATGAAAAATCGACGTTTTCAAAAAAATTTTTAAGCAGAGATATGTTGAAGAATAATCTGTCTTCTTTCATAATATTCAACTCATGTTTGTATACGGTTACGATTATTTCCCAAAACAGGCAGTTTGAGGAAGAAGCATTTTCAAAATTCCCCTAGCAACGCCCATAGCAACAATGTTACTTAATTTCTGGGGCTTTTCCCACAAACACAGACGTATCAACAGGGTATAGGTTCGTGTCTTCGGGTACAATGTAGCTGGGAAGGAACGTTCTTGATCAGAGCGAGGCTATATGGCCTACTCTCCTACTAAGAGCAAAATTTGTTGGCAAAGATATTTGATCAAACGTTGTATTTTGCCTTCATTTGGTCTGAATGCAAGAATAGCTCTGTACAGCTTGATTCTACAAATTTCACGCTATTTGAACTATAAAAGCAATGGGAAGCAAACGTTCACGTTTGAGAAACAGGAGGAAGTCTATTTTTAAAGGTAACCAGTTCGTAAAGCTGGAAAAGAATAAGAGTGAAGAAAAACATCTGTCGCTTAGGCCAAGGCCTGACTTGAGTAGCAATGTCAAAACAAATCCTGCTGCTAACTCGTTAGAAACAGATTTTAATATTATTATACATTTTCATATTTTGCAAGATCTGTTCTCGGAATTTGCACGATGCCCGCTCGACAGCTGTAATTCATTTTTGCAAGTAAACACTGGGTTTGAAAATAAAAATGGCCTGTGTTACTGTTTGAAAGTATTTTGCACTGCATGTGGATTTAGTAAGTCTTTCAATACATCAAAACAACAAGATAATTCCACAACAGTAAAACCAGGAAAGCCTTTCTTTGATATAAACCTTAGAACTGTACTTGCAATGAAAGAGTTGGGTAAAGGTTATGAAGGACTAGTGAAGTTCTGTACAATCATGAACATGGCAAATCCAATGAGTATTTCGAGCTTCAATAACTGCCTTGATGAAATTCACTTGGCATTTGAAATGGAAAAGGAATTGTCCCAAAAAAAGGTTGCCCTCCTTGTTCATTCTGATACAAACACAGATTTAACAGATATTGCCCAATGCACAGTTTCAATTGATGGCTCATGGCAAAAACGGGGATACAGTTCCATCAATGGAGTTGTTACCTGTATGTATGGTGATAAATGCCTTGATTGCTATGTCCTTTCAAAACACTGTAAAGCATGTGCCAAATGGAATAAAATAGATAAAACTTCTCTTGAGTACCTTGAATGGGAAGCTAATCATATTTGCCCTGCCAACCATGCAGGGTCATCATCGTCTATGGAATCTGCTGGTGCAATGCAAATTTTCAAAAGATCTGTGGATATGTTTAATCTTCAGTACACAAAATATCTAGGGGATGGAGATAGCTCATCATTCTCAGCAGTAAATCAATCCCATCCATATGGTCCTGATGTTCAAATACAGAAGTTAGAATGCATAGGACATATACAGAAGCGAGTTGGTGGACGATTAAGGGAATTGAAGCTGAAATTGAAAGGAAGTAAATTATCAGATGGAAAGGGAATTTCTGGAAAAGGAAGGCTAACAGATACAGTTGTTAACAAGTTGCAAAACTATTTTGGTATTGCACTTAGAACCAATCTTGACTCTATATATATAATGAAAAAATGTATCTATGCTTCTCTCTTTCACAATTCAAAGCTTGATGAGAAGAAGCGACACCAATTTTGTCCTCCAACCAAAGAAAGTTGGTGCACTTGGCAGAAAGAAAAAGCAGAAAGAGGAGCTACAGAATTCATACCTAAATTGAGCATACCACAAGCAATTTTTGATGCAATTTTGCCAATATATAGGGAACTGACAAATGACAAGCTTCTAGAAAAGTGTTTACATGGCAAGACCCAAAATTCAAATGAGGCACTTCATAGCCTTATTTGGCAAAGATGTCCAAAGACCATCTATTGTGGGAAAAAATCAGTAGAAATAGGAACAGCCAGTGCTGTGTGCCATATGAATGATGGCTCTAAATCGATTTCAAATGTCCTTGAACGAATGGGACTGCAGACAGGAGAAGAAGCTGCAAAGGGTCTTGACAGGAGTGCACAGAAGCGGAAAAGGTTACGTGTTAGGCAAGAGTCAGAGAGATGTAAGAGAAGAAGGAAACACCTAAGAAGTGTGAAAAAAGGCTGGAATGATGCTGTCATTGAGCAAGAAGGTGTAACTTATGGTGCTGGGCAGTTTTAAGGTATTTTAGGACAGAATGTGAAAGAGTGTTTTGTTTCTTTCAGTATAAAATTACCTTACAAAACTTTGTAAAAATAAGGACATTTTCATCCATAACAAGTATTTGGACAAGAATTATGTCAAAACTGTTCTAGTTATTTTAGAAATTACTTTAGACTGTGAAAAAGTAAAGGTAATGCTAGGGCATGTACCAAAATCATGCCTGTGTGTCCGATAATTATAGTGAAAAATGCAACCCAAAAGTGGTTCAAATTTCTGAAAATTTTTGCAATTTTAAGCAAAAGGTAAAAATTATATGATAAAAAAATGTAAAAAATATCTCCAAGGTAGATACACAGCTAAACACAATATGAATTTGAATATTGGCCTTTATTTTACTCTATCACAAACAGTTCTCTATAAATCTTTGTCCAAAACCGTCTATGTGTTAAGATGAAAACTGTTGCTATGGCAACAGCTAATTAGCATAATTGGTTTATTTCTTCATATTTCAAATCAGCTATCAGAATAGTATCTGCTTGGCCTAAAACCAATGCACTAGTGGCCTTGTGAAAATTTTTTTTAAAGTTATAGGTATAGTACCTTAATCAAAACATGCTGTGTATTGTAAGCTATTCTATACGCTGCAATAAAAATTGAGAGAGTCTTATCAAGGAAAGGGCTGAGCTGTTCCTTTAGGATTTTTTCAAAAATTTTGGAAAAAATTTGACTTTGACTGGTATGATATTGATATGTTTTTAAAATGGGCGTGCTTGAAGTTTCGAAAGGGCGTGGGCCTCAAAATGTCAAATATGAACCCGGTGGCATGATCCGCTGGAACCACCCCTGCCATGTATCAACTTCTCGTAAGAATGCCAACACACTGGGGGGAAAGGTGCACGGAAACACGACAGGCCAACCCATCACGAAGGGGAAAACCTCTCAGGTGACGTCCTGACTCCGGTAACACGTGTGACGTGTGTTGAGTCTGAAATCTTAATCAAACAATGGGATGCTCGGTCCAGTCTTTTTATGGTAAAAAATATGGCTGTAACCACAGTAGGGAGGAATTTTGTCTGTAAATGTAAATTTGAAAGAAACATATTCCTCAAAGGCCTCAAATGGCATGTCACGTTTCAAAATAGAAACCAATTTTTAGAGGACTACAGCGAGGTTTGAACTTTTCGCTTTTATGATATATTAACAAAATGAAAATTTCACTACGATGAATAATTTGCTGGCGGATCCGCCATATTTTCATTTGAGCACTTGGGAAGATCTTAACTAGAAATTTATACAACCCCTAACTGTTTTCTTTTCATCTCAAGGGTTTTTGAAAAACTTAGAGTAATTGAAACCTCATGTATTTTAGGTTTTGCATGGGAAGAATATTTCAGAAGAAAAACTTGAAGATTTGATATCAGAGGTATACAAATGTGTGATTATACAAATATCAAGTGTGATTGTGTACATGTTTTAACTTTAAGTAACTTCTTTCAGTTAGTACCTATTGTTTATATTAAAGAATGCTCATTTCACCTTCGTTTCTAGATGATAGATTATCACTGAAGACTGCAAATGTCAATTTCTTGCATATCATGGCAATTACCAATATTTTAGTACCTGAATCAAAAGTGTTTTTTTTATTGACTTTGTATTTTCTATGCTTTGGCTCTCAAATAATATATGCTACCCTATGGGTTTTTGGGATGCAAGATCAGTGGGTGCCCAGATATCTTGGCTATTTAGGTATTAGACTTTCTTCATTTTAGACATTTTCACTCATTCATAAAACTGTCCTAAGATTGATTATTCAATTACACAAGTAGAAGTTAGTCATTCAGTTTGTATCAAAAGAATAATCAACACCTTTTGCAAGGTTCTCGCTATAAGCTTTGAAAATTTGGCACAGACAGGTAAAGGAGGACTTTAAATTTATTGGGACTACAAGCTATCTGCCTGAATGCACAAGAAGACTGGTCAGGATAGACAATGGTTTCTCAGGTTACTTGCTATCTAGCCATATTGAGCTGCAGCTATTTTCTGTAAATTTTATTGTTTTTGAAGAATGTTCCAAAATGAAATGGACTTCTGTGCAACTTGGGAAAGGGGGGGGGGCTGCTATGCCTATGAAAGTAGAAGACAAATGTATGTAGTGGGTAGCAAAAAGAAGGATTCAATTTCAATATAGAAATTATCCTTTATCTAACTACCACTTCCTGTGGCAGGACATACATAGGCAAAAATATCAACAGTTGAAAGTTGTTATACTTATTTTGAATTTTCCATGGACCTCGTAGGAGCTGAAGAATGGGTATTAAACAAACATGCTGAAACAGAATTGAGACCACTGAAATGTTATTTATTTTAGAAGGTTCAAGCATACCAAGATAGCCAAACATACTAATGAGATTGTTGTGATGGAAGTCAAAGAAAATTGAACTCTCCCTACTAAGATCAGGATGCAGCAAGCAAAGTTGATGGGATGATAGGAGAAGGTGTGATGATACAGCAATGGTGGAAAGGAAAAGAGCTAGGGGAAGAAAAGGAGATGATAAATTATATTGTGTGATGGAGTTTTTCATAATGGCTTATTTAGATTAGTCATATTGCATCCTGTCGGTTTATTTCTGGCACATCAAAGCTATTGTAGAATATGAAAGAATTTTACATGGAATAGCATCAAATGTTAACTCATAAAATATGATTAGGCAAACAATTTGAGATATTTTATTTTGTTTGTAAATGAAGATGAGTGAAGTAACTCTCACTCTTCTAGATAGAGGATGAAATATCACGAAGGAGAGCTATTGGAAGGAAATCATTGCAAATCAAGCAGGCAATTGCAGACAACTATAAGCATATGCATCCACACTTATTGGTATTGCAGGTAATATATTATCTATTTCATGGCTATACATTTTGGAGGTCATGGTGAAAGGGGAACATTCCTATGATTTCCACTCATATATGTAATGGAATAATCCACAGCTTTGTCCTCTTTGGGGGTGAAATTCACATTAACTTTGTTTCTTTACAAAGTTTATTTTTATGAAAGTAAACACATTTAGACTTAATTTTCTCTAATAAATTACTTTTTTATCACATTTTTGTTTATTTGCCAGGCATTTGTTGTAGCTCAGCATAAGAAAGTTTTGTCCAACCATGAGATGAGGTAGACCTTTGCCATGTTTGGAGTGTTCACATGATTTAGTTCAAAATATTATTTATCACAACCTTTTCTATGCCTTTCAATTTGTAGATGTCAAAAATATCAATATGTTAATACAGAAATGAAAAATGACAACAATACATATCATTTTTATCAATTTTATGAAGGACATATGATTTTTTAGTTATTTTCAAGGTATGGTGGAACCCCATTAATGCAGCCACCAATAAGACACCAAAAATTGGTCATATTAATGGCGTGATTGTATTAATCTCCTGCCCAGAGTAGATGTCCCCCTGGTTATTTATTTTTTCAAAAACCACATTCCAGGGCATTCTTATTGAAACCACCCCCTGGCTTATTGATTTTGAGCCAAGAGGACATTCATCCAATCAGACCCAGAGTTGTCTGTCAAAAGTAACCCACAGTAGTTGTTTGTTTTGTTAAAAAAATTTTTGTGTGAAATAATTGATTGCTGTAAGAGGCACTGAAAATGTACATGCTTTTTTTTATAAGGAACCACTTTATAAGGAACCTACATGTAGAAGGCTGAAATATTTAAAGAACTTATACTACTAAAGGAAAAATCCCTAAGGAACGTTTCATTTTCAAATTACGAGTGCTGTACTCAGATGCAAGTGAAGATTACATTACATTGGATGATATCAATGGAATAGACATGATACTTCTTGGTTGAAATTATGCTTTTGCATATATAAAACTTATTTCCTGTCGCATTTATGCTTTTGAGATTGAGTTCTAGCCAGAAGTAAAAGTAAAATTCAGAATTTCAATGCTTTTCTAGTGTCTGTGCGATTTTGTGGCACTCTATGTGCAATGAAAATTAAGGAACTAGTAAGGAACTTTTAGTACTTGAAGTTGATAAAAAGAGGTCCGAAAATAAGGAATTTTTAGAACTAGGCCTTGAGCTAGGTTCTTTATAAAAAAAAGCATGTAGCTGGAAGCCATCTGATGATGATGAAATAATGAATGAGGATGATGGGCACATTTTAGTATATATTCTAGAAAGTATGTAGTAAATGTAATAAGTTCTTTTTCAAAAAACTGAAGTTTGTTATCCAATGCATATTTTGGCCTTCCCTCCATTTGGAACAGCTTATGCCATAGATGTTCACCTTGGATCTTTACTTTCATACTTCAAAGCCCCCATCATTTATTGCTACCCCCTTCTAATCTGGACTAGAGAGCATCTGGGAGCAGAGATAAGCTTATAGCAAACATGTTGAATCATCAATTCACAAAAATTGAAGTCCTGATGAATAATTTGTATTTTGGATGTAAATTGATAATATCTTCTTGAGCAACTGTTCTCTGGTTGAGGGGTCATCATGAGTATAAAGAAATCTGGAAAGTGGAGATTGGGGAAGTAATCAAGATGCAGTATGAAATGAATAATGAGCATGACAAGAATGCAGTTGAAGTTGTGAGAGTATAAAGTCATAAATCTTCTTGTGCTTGAGAATGGTGCAGTCATCGTAGTAGCGACAAAGACAATTCAAACACAAATGTCCTAAACTTATCTTTCCTTATTATTTCACTCAACAGTGACCACTGGTTTGGCTAGAAGACTTGCGTCCCTGCCATTGACCTGGAGCATATCTCCTCTAGCAATACAACACAGACTCTATTTAAAATCTACTAAAACATCTGGTGCTAATGACAAATGACGACTTCTGCGTTACTTTACATTCATTACCAACACAGAACTAAATTTACTCAAACAAAGAACTAACACAGTACGGATGTTACGTTACCGTCATACACTTAACAATATACTTAAAATTTCCTGGGACCTATCGTGATTCTGTTGGGTCATATTCCCGTGGAGTCTCTGGCGCTGTGCAAAATGCAAATAGCGGGCACTCCTCAGTTCCTTCAAACACTGAGAAGTCGAAATTCTAGCATTTCGGTGCAACTAACGTCCTGTAATGCTACAAGTCCTTCTTCAAGCCACTTGGTATCAGGCCTCATCGTCCGACGATAGTTCGAAATACGAACGTATGGTCCATATCACCAAAATCTAACTATCAAAAATTAACAGTATTACATAAGATACAGAAGAAGAGAAGTTTTACCTTATACCACAGGAAATAGCAAACACAATGCAAGAAGCAACGATTGTCTGTCAAAACGAGGGTGCAAAGTAGATTTGAGGATTTTTGGACAAGCCGTAAATTGAGGTGGTGGGTATGGCATGGAAGTCCCTTGCAATTAAAGTTTTACCAGACAAGAGAAATATGTTAAAGGCTTATGAAAATCCTATTGGATACTGACAGTAAGCTCTCTGTGAGGCACACCCACCAAACAGATGCAGGCCTGAAATTGCAAGGATCAAAGAGCCAGAAACAAGTGGGAAGAAGAAAAGTGAGCAACTGTATTAGTGAAAAGTTCTTTTGTAAAGTGAATGAGATCATTTTGCTTTTAATACCGTTTTACTATATATATGAATGGCCGTGTTAATAGGGTGAAATTATAAAGAATCCTGCTTCTACAAAATTACTTTTCTTGAGAAAACTGCAGTCTTTAAAATTCTTTAGCTGATATGAAATTATTGAAAAAGCTGCCTGGTACTAAGATATTGAATTTTAGATAAATTGATGTACAATTTGGAAACTTAATTCCATTTTAAGACATAGACTACTCAATTCAGTTTCTCCTTATCTCCACACAATTATATCATCAAGCTCTTCATTTGGCAAAAAATATGCAGTATGCAGTGTGCATTTTAGGGCTGCCCTAAATGACATCATCAATGTACAGTACATATTGCTGTTTTAATGAAGAGAACTGATCTATTCCCAGAAAACAGTAGGTTCAGAACAAATTGTCACATCGAGAAGTCTTCATGATATGGATGCAAAAATGAAAATAATTGTCGAAGTCGAAGTTATCTTTCCAAAACTAATTTACTACTTCAATGTATATTTTCCATCGTTGACTGAAATACAACATCATTTGAACAGAAATCTAAGCTTCAATATTGTGACCTATGGAAAATCTGTTTTATTAAAGTTTTAGTTTCATTGCCAAGAACTGCAAGCTGTTTGGTCAACACACGTTTCAACAGTAACCTAGAAATAGCTTAATAATAATTTCAAGTGTATATAAATTAAGCTATTACATTACTTAATACACAAAATTATAAAACCTATATTTTTCGTATAATGTATTGAAGCCTCTTTACTCAATGTCTGTTTTTATATCACATAGTCCATTATGAATTTAATTGAAACTTAAAATCAACATTCAATCCTGATAAGCTGATAAATTTCTGGGTTCATGAGAATGTTATTGCGGAAGAATTGGCTACACCAGAATTTGCTACGCCAGACTTGGCTACACCAGAATTGGCTACACCTGAGTTGGCTACACCAGAATTGGCTACACCAGAATTGGCTACACGAGAATTTGCTACGCCAGAATTGCCTACACCAGAATTTGCTACGCCAGACTTGGCTACACCAGAATTGGCTACACCTGAATTGGCTACACCAGAATTGGCTATACCTGAATTGGCTACACCAGAATTGGCTACACGTGAATTGGCTACGCCAGAATTGGCTACACCAGAATTGGCTGCACCTGAATTGGCTACACCTGAATTGGCTACACCAGAATTGGCTACACCTGAATTGGCTCACCTGAATTGGCTACACCAGAATTGGCTACACCAGAATTGGCTACACAAGAATTGGCTACACCTGAATTGGCTACACAAGAATTGGCTACACCTGAATTTGCTACGCCAGACTTTATGACTTGATGTACTCAAGCCAACTGGACTAGCTTCTTATGCTTATTCTTTATTTTTTAATATTTTGTTCTTGAAGATATTTACAGAAATTATAAAAACAGCCCTCCCTTTTACAAATCCTATAATTAGAGCATTTTTCACATTAATTGTGGTTGTCATGTCCTAAATGTCCCGGCCAGAACGTCTCATCCGTAAAATGGTCTTTTTTGTAATAAATGGGTCTAGCTTCGGTAAATTACAACCTCCAACCCTAGTAGATTTGATTTCTTCTTGATATTATGCTCAGTATCTTGCAAAATGGGTAAAAAGAGATTTACTAGGTAGATTTGGTAAACTTTCAATCCGAAACTACAGGTTGCAAAAGTGACAAATTTTACCTATCACGTCCGGAACCAGGCTTGATTGGCTATAAATTCATAATAGGAATTTCAAACCAAAGTTTTTCAGTTTTAATGTCACCAGCTATATGCGAGTAATGAATGAACCTGATATCGTTAATAAACCTATTACTGTTTGCCTTCAGGTCTCACGCCCGGAACTGTTGAAGTAGCCCAACTAGGCAATGATTGATTCTGTGTTTGTATGGAGGATAGCTACATTTTGACTGTGCTTTAGAATTTAGGATTATCTCAGAGAATATGCAAAGCAATACATAACATTTAATATACAGAAACATGATTGTTTCAATTTTTGGTTATGTTGTTCATTTCTGCTGTATTTTAATTTTCCCTTCATTTTGCATTTAGGAAGATTATTTGTGTCAAGAATTCATAAAATTGGTTAATCTAGCAAAGGATGAGAATACCACTAAAGATATGTTAGTGAAGCAAATGAAGACTGAACAAGGTAAGAAACTTATGCACTGAAACTTTAAGTGTATATAACCTGAATATGAAACTAAGAGACTTCTTACTATACTTGATATGCTGTTCACGACAAAAGAATTCATACGCTGCTATCTCTTTTGTTTTCCCTGATTTTCGTACGTAAAATGGGCATTTTGCCCCTCTTACAAGCACCAAACTGCGTTCTATAGGGGACTGGGTCATAGTCTTTTTGTGAAATAGAAACCAGAAATAGGACTAAGTAAGCCTAAAGTTATGGTAACTAGAGTGCGATAGGCAACCAGAAATGCGTTTTACTTGACTGTAGCAATGCCAAGGATACGGGAAAATGCATACGTTTACACAGAATACCGTATGTTGGTGGTGAGAGAAAAGAAGCATAGCGAGCATAGTGAAGGAGAAATGTTTTGGTTGATTTCATTTCAAGGAAGCATGCAAGAGGGGAACCATCTAAGTCTTCCGTCATATGTTCACAGCATCTCTTACCGGAAGATTTTCAAAGGAGATTCGTGAGCCTTACAGAGTTTGCAGAATCTCTGAATGTAAAACTGAAAGAAGTTGAGGGTCTCTCTGCTTCATGAAGAATATCCAAGAATGGAAGAACCTTTATTGGACGAAAAATGATTATGTGCGCTGCCCACAAAAAAGGAACTCAATGAATAAATTGCTAGTTCGCGCCGTAAGCGTTGAGTGAAATTCTCAAAACGTTACTTCTTGTCTCCTTTTGTCATACCATTGCAAGCATGCTACGAAAGCCATTGAATCATCAGCGAGAGATCCCAAGCAGCCAGATGCGAGACTTTAATTTTCATTGTGCTCAAAATTCGAATTGTCATCCATCAACTCATGATCCGTATGGACCTGGCGTTTGACCAAATGTTGGCTGCTTTCAAATCAGAACAAGCCATACTTGCACAGTATTATTATTTCTACACCGTCAAAGACTAGGGCCTAGATCTCTATATCATGTGCGGAATCAAGACACAAGTGAGACAACTTATGGACTTTTGTCGGGACCTTGCATTTCTCAAATTGATTTTTAAACTCGATATTTGATTTCAGTGTAAGATACTGGTGTTGAATGGGTGATCAAAAATAAGTATTTTTATTCAAGCCAATGAAATCGAAACCTGTGAGGAATGGAGCATTTGAGGGGATCGTTACGAATGGAAGTGTGATCATGTAAGCGGATGTGAGGAATATTTTTCATTTTCCTTGTACCAATATTTATGTACGATACACATTACAGCAAAACTAGCTGACAAAGCTACTAATAATAGATAGAATGTAAAACAAAGCAATAACAAATGAAACCGTATAACCCCTATCGCTGATCTTCCAAGGATTCATCTGTGGGGCTGTCTGTAGATATGCCTTAAGGTGCTTTTTAAAAATAAGCATATGGCTCTCTGCTTCACAACTCTTTGCAGGCCTCCCAGCCAAAATCTACAGCTTCTTTTAAGACTTTATGCTATGTTTTTGCCATATTATGTATGCTATTTTATGCAATATTCCCATGGAATGGCTGCTATTTCATGGTAATTTTTCTTGAACTTCATTATATTCGATGCTGCCCTATCGGTTTGCCTGTCAATTAAGCCAATCAAAATAAGATTTCCTTGAGTAAGGGGACCATAGGCGCACGTTATTGCATGTTCGTGACGGACGTGTGACGTGCATTCCTGTGATATAAAGCTTACATGCAATTTCAGCTGTCCTTACTATCAACATCAGCTCATGTGAGTACGACAGTATGGCAGAAGAAGGCTGCAGAACAACTTGTGAAAACTATGCAGGGCCATACGCAGCACGGAGACAACCTGTGCATTTAACCCATTCAGTAAGATATGTGAAGGTTGAAATTACACAAGCTTCATCGCTTTTTAGGAGATGATTTTTCACAGCCTCCACCCTTGAAGTATTTTTGTTGGTGCACAGTAGCACAGAGTCCATTCCTTAGGTACCTATTTTGATACGATTTGTGCGTGATATCTTTGCAGCAAGTCAAATTATTTCCATCTAGAATTAAGTTTTATAGTCATCGTATATCATCAGATAGTATGCACCTTGTTTATGTTTAATGTAATGGTCATAGGATCGATAATCAACGTTTACTCCCCATGGTATTGTCTGTGTACTATTGTAACTTGTATACTTTTATGTTAATAGAAACAAAATGGTCATATCGCCTGGTCGAAATCCTGACTGCTTTTCTCTCAAAAGGTTATTATCACATAGATCTTGATAGAGCTTGTCCAATAAGAGTTTCTTAACAAATTTCCTGACATTTGGCAGGAGTGAAGTCGGTCAATGCTTCATTTTTTGTACCTACTCTCTTTCTTGTGGATGGAAACAATATAGGTTTTTTTCATATAGAGGGATAAATTCCTATTTCCAGACATTGCTACCGAAAGGGGTCTGTTTGCACAACAGACACTGCAGATGACACTGCAA
>OZ025274.1:10378406-10420906 GCA_964019165.1 Mastigias papua
ACACTTAACACGTAGTAAGTAATGTTAAGGATATATAATATACTCCGATGACTTCAGTAGCCTCTGAGTAACTGTTGAGAGTAACCGTTTGTACCAGTGAAGACGCTCTCTATCAATCACTATGTCCACTTGTTCAATTTCACACTTAACACGTAGTAAGTAATGTTAAGGATATATGATATACTCCGATGACTTCAGTAGCCTTTGAGTAACTGTTGAGAGTAACTGTTTGTACCAGTGAAGACGCTCTTTATCAGTCACCACGTCCAATTGTTCAATTTCACACTTAACACGTAGTAAGTAATGTTAAGGATATATAATATACTCCGATGACTTCAGTAGCCTCTGAGTAACTGTTGAGAGTAACCGTTTGTACCAGTGAAGACGCTCTCTATCAATCACTATGTCCACTTGTTCAATTTCACACTTAACACGTAGTAAATAATGTTAAGGATATATAATATACTCCGATGACTTCAGTAGCCTTTGAGTAACTGTTGAGAGTAACCGTTTGTACCAGTGAAGACGCTCTTTATCAACCACCACGTCCACTTGTTCAATTTCGGACTTAACACGCAGTAAGTAATGTTAAGGATATATAATATACTCCGATGACTTCAGTAGCCTCTGAGTAACTGTTGAGAGTAACCGTTTGTACCAGTGAAGACGCTCTCTATCAATCACTATGTCCACTTGTTCAATTTCACACTTAACACGTAGTAAATAATGTTAAGGATATATAATATACTCCGATGACTTCAGTAGCCTTTGAGTAACTGTTGAGAGTAACCGTTTGTACCAGTGAAGACGCTCTTTATCAACCACCACGTCCACTTGTTCAGTTTCGGACTTAACACGCAGTAAGTAATGTTAAGGATATATAATATACTCCGATGACTTCAGTAGTCTTTGAGTAACTGTTGAGAGTAACCGTTTGTACCAGTGAAGACGCTCTTTATCAATCACCACGTCCAATTGTTCAATTTCACACTTAACACGTAGTAAGCAATGTTAAGGATATATAATATACTCCGATGACTTCAGTAGCCTTTGAGTAACTATTGAGAGTAACCGTTTGTACCAGTGAAGACGCTCTTTATCAACCACCACGTCCACTTGTTCAATTTCGGACTTAACACGCAGTAAGTAATGTTAAGGATATATAATATACTCCGATGACTTCAGTAGTCTTTGAGTAACCGTTGAGAGTAACTGTTCTTACCAGTTAAGACACTCTTTATCATCAACCACATCCACTTTTTCTACGAGTCAGGCTCAGTGCTATTGTTTGCCTATTTGTCTTATTACCAGTTTGAATTGTCCGCCAGTTGTCTGGGTACAGTAACCCTTGTGAGTTACTATTGCTCATTGTTGGTTGACTCTGTACTTGACTTTATTGTCCCTCCTGGCTGAAAGCTTGATGTCACCTTTATTGTATGCTAAATGTTCTAGGGGCTCTCATTTTTTGTAGTGCACATTTGTACCACCGCTCCTTTTTTGGTATGCTGCATATATGACTTGCGTTGTTGTGGGTTGAGGCGATGTTGGTGTAGACCTACATCACTAATTGTTTAGTCTTGTGACTGCTTGGCCCTCATGATCTCTGAGCCTAGGTTGCAGCACATCTTTGTCGTTTTCACAGTGATTTTTGAGAAATGTACATTCGCGTCCTATTTTATCTGGTACTTTGATCTGTGAATGTGGTCCATTTTGTTAGTATGATTGCAATGTCTTTGTATTAAGGCAGGCATGGCTGTGCTCCTCCCATCTGCTATGATTGCCTTCAGTCTGTTGGGTACCTTTTATTCATAGTCTTAGATAGCTTTTGTTCATAATCTGGTGGGTATCTGCAATAATAGGAGGCCAAGCTTTTAACAAACACTTTGTCAATTGGCAGTTTTTCTCCGTCACCTCCTCCTTGGTATCTGGCACTTATATTGATGTCTTCCTATCCTCAGGATGTTATTGGCACATGATCTGTTGGGTACATCATCAAGTTGATCACTGAAATCCTTTTCTAGTTATCCAATCCTATATGTGTGTAATGTGTCATTTGTATTACCAGTTGTGTTCTGCTGGTTGTGTTTTGTGTGCTGAATTGTGTCAGTTGTATGCAATATTTGTATGTCATTGTAAGAACTTTGGAGTATTTTCTGTTGGATCTTCTTGGTATGGCATGCGTAGATAGTTCATAACCCTTAGTTAGCGGCATTAGCAAATTCTTCATTATCTGTGCACTATTATATCTGTGAAGTACTGTTCATTGCCATCAATTAAGAAAGCAGTTGTTAGTTGAGATTCCATATATCTTGTATACATAGTCATTTGTGCACTGTTACATCCGCGAAGTTTCTGTTGAGCTGATAACTGTTCTTCTTTCTCATGCATGGTATAAGGAGCTGGTGGTAAGTTGCTTAAGTAATGGTGACTAGCCATCATGGTCAATGCATTCTTTTTCTTTAAATGACGTGTCTGACTGTGGCATCAGTCTAAACCAATGACATTAGTGATATGGTTGTTTGGAGATTTGCTGTTGCACATCTCTTAGGTCCCATCATGCTCGATGACTTTTTGCTTCATTCTGGTGGTTATTCGTATCCTACAGTATATGGTAGTTTCTGTCTTATACCACAGTTTCAGCTTGTCTACTCTTGATGTGTCTACCAGGTTGTAGGTGCCATGTACTCTGTGTTGTTGTTAAGCACTTTGTCATCTGCCCTAGGTAGTGGGTGGTATTGTGTATGAAAAAAGATGTGTATAACATCAATCTAAAGAGTTCTTATTTGTTTTAGGCCCAGGAGAAATAGCAGACAATAGCAGTACTGGATAATGGTGACAGGCAGATAGTCAACTTGTGTACTCAGGACCTACTGGATATCATAGAACTACTAGAGGATGGTGGTACAATTGAAGATATGGCAGATGATGACAGGTGGAGGGGAGTTGGCGAATATGGCAAGTGGCTGGTGATGCTTGTTCATGAGGAGAGGAGTAGGAGAAGACAGGCAGTAAAGAGAGATGAAGCAGGTTCACAGATGAGAGATGACAATGAAACACGACCTATAGAAGACATGATGATTAGTTGTTAGCTGAAATTTTTTTATTACAGCATACATGGAACAGCTAATTTGATGCAACTAGGAGATAGGGCAAATGCCCAGAGATCCTGACAACATCCAAGACTATGTGGAGAGACATGTACACAGGGAGTTGTCACATGGCCTGTCCTACATGCACGTTCTAGTATCACTGCACAGTCTCTGCTAACATTGAGAGGATGAAACACCAGAGAACACAAGTACTAGGGAGATAGTAATTACTAGTATTCTGACATGACTACGGCAATTACATCAACAATGAGCTGGATTGCCATTCAAATGAGATGACAGACTATTTTTATCTTTGAGATGGGAGAGTGACCAGGGGGTTGCTACTTTATATAATTCTTTCTGCATCATACTGACAGGCCGTAGGTTTGTTGAGGTCTGGTGCAAACTAAAAAAGTTCCTAACACACAAAAGCCTGGTTCACCTGGAGCTTCTGGTAGTGGAGGAAGATGTGTTACTACTCAATCAGCTGCTGGAAGTGTTTGGCCTGCTTCACATTGTGTTGGTTAGCATAGATCATGATGTTTTACCAAGAAATGCAATCAGTGAGTCATGGTACAGACCGATGATACTCACACCCATGCTGCCTCACATCCAGATAGCTGTGACTCTGTGTGCCAGTGTTCGTAACTTGCCACAGAGATTTAAGGGAGCTTGCACTTCTGTATGCATGGAACATTTTATTTCTCTTTGCCTTTTGTACATATTCTATTGTTTTGTTGTTTTGTTCATTCATTCACAGTATTCTAGAAAATAATCATTGAGGTAATCTCTCTCAGAGTATTCTTAAGGTAATATTACTTTCAATGAGTTACGTCAAGGATAGTTCTCAAGGAAAACTGTTTTGATGGAAATGGAGATCTTCAATTGTTCCTAACTAATGTTGAAATTCAAAGATCTCTGCAAGGGTACACTTGTGAATAATGTGCCCAAACAATTGCAAGGCAATTGGAAGGCCCTGCATTCGATATGTATTTGAGAATATCTAGTAACGATGGGAAAACGGCTGATATAATAAAGACAGCTTTTGAAGGAACTCAAGAGAAGCAAGAGGAACAGAAAGAGGCCCCGGACCAGCCGGGAAAATGATAATTGGAAGAAGAGAATCTGGCCAAAAATATGTCTATAAAGTCAAAGAACTTGTAGAACTCGCATATTACTGCATGAAAGTGTTCACAAAGATATCCAAGTTATACTAAAAACGGATGGGTTTGAAGGTAGCAACATAAACAACCTTGCTGTTGGAATTGGCGGTAATCGCTGCACTTCAGAGTATAAAGTCAAGAGTCAATACTGTTAGTCTGGTTACTGACAAATCAACAGTAATAGAATCAATTGCAGACAAAATGATTGAAAAACTGCAGTCAACCAGTCTTAGTGCTACAACGGGGGGTATCAACAAAGATGTCATGAATTATGGTAGAATGACTAGAAGCCATAGCTGCCGTGGTGGGGGCCATAGATATGAATGTCATTTCAACTGTGGGGTTGAAAGAAATACCCAGTAGTATGGTAATTAGGTCAAGTTATATTAGAGGTAGGCATCACTTTCAAAGGGAAAAATTTTGATTGTCATTTTCGCTTTGTTGCATGTCCCAGCATTTAGAAAAATAATGGTAAACTGGCATCTGTGTAATACTGCTATTTTAGTTGATATATTTTTGTCAGAATGTTTGGGCAGATTTTATATAGAACAAACACCTTGTTATCTAGGCCCAAGACGGATTGGCTTGCGAAAGCACTCGTGTCTACTTTCGTATTCTGCATTGAGCGTTGTTTATCGCACTTGGACTCTCAGTGCTTGGGAAAGACTGAGGAGTGCCTTTTGCCGTTTATTGTACTAGTTGTTTCGTAGAGGCTCCATGGAGTAGAGCCAGTATTATTGCTAGTTTTAAGGTTAAGTTAGTTTACGAGATTAGGTTAGGACACACATATTAATAAATAGTATCATACGGCATCCTTATCTATTGTTTAGGGAAGTCTAGAAAGACCAGGATTACGCAATGCTTCTTTTGGACTGAAATCTGCATCGTAATCATTCGTTGGTTAGCATCAAAACTGCTGACACAACATTAGGTGTTAAGGAGTATATATTGCCCTCGTGCATTAAGTTAGAAGGAGGAGAATAGAGTTATCATACAAACATCGATCATAAGTTAGAGCAAATGGGGGGGACGTGTCACCCAGCCGAGCAATGTATATAGATAGAAATCAGTTCAAATAGTTTCATGAAAATACGATATATCAAAGATGACTACTCTCTGGAGTGATTCTGATTCTATAACAACTTACAGACCGCTCGAAGCCATCACAGAAGATCACGTCATCTTCGTTCAACATCAACAGTACAGTTTGGCCCACACTCAAATGAATCTCCAAACCGTTATCATTACAATTTCAATCACTCATCCATTTATTTATACATTTTACATCTGCAAGAGTCTAGGGGTTAAAATCAGGGATTTGTTACTTGCAGGTAAATAGCCTCACTTCTGTGGAGGGGTAAGAAGATAGTTGTCTTTATCCAATTAATTTTACTATCACTTTTGTGCTAATGCCGTCTACATTGAGATCATTTACCCATTTTAATATTGAGATATCAAACTCAGCATTTTTGATAGTCCACTTGACCATATATATCCTTAACCATATGTGGTAAACTTGCTTTTTACTAGACTTTTTGTCTGCAGAAAACATTGCATTTCCCGCTTTTAAAATATCCACTATGTTCTTCAAACATAACTTCCCACTGGGGTCAATAAAATGAATAATATTAATAATTATAATAATTTTTCTTGGGCATGATTTTAAACTGCATCCGGTTGTAGAGTTTCAACGTGGGAGAATGAGGTTACCCTTTGCTACAATTACCTCCAGGTCACCCTTCAGCAAGGTGTAGTACCTGTTAGTTCTCCCCAAGACCATGACATACCGGGTTGGCATCCAGCTGGGGAAAGCCCCAGAAATGATGCAAGTAGTAGATTAGCATATTATTTTATCCACCCAAGTGAACATTCTGAGCGGAATACAGCGACTAACATAGTACTCCAACTGGTATTCCATGAAAAACTAGCTGAAACTGCTGGGATTCACCCATATCTGTATGAAAAACCAATCAAGGAGTGCAGGGACCGGAATGTAAATATGAGTGCTTCGATATCAGTTGTTAGAGAACATACTTTGGAAACCAATGAGAATGAATTTGATCAACTTGGCTCTTAAACTTGACAGGACTATTTCATAATCCAGAAAGCTTTAGAATCAAGCCAAATATGACTGTCTTTAGAATTCTAGCGACTTTGAGCAGCGGCCATATTGAATGTGCTGTTTCCCTATAGTGTGCCGCGTACATAAAATTAGCCCACTTGACATTTTTAGCTGTAGTGGAAATATCGCCGGTTTTATCATGCTATGCAGGAAAAGGTAACACCTTAACATTCTCAATGCCTAGTCGAAACCATGCTTAAGTGGCAGTCTGTATTTGGCATGTGTATTTAGCTGGAACTCTGTTTGTTCTACATTCTGATTGCAACCCTCCCGTGAACCTTAGAAATATGAAAGATCCTCGTGGCAAATCCGCCCACTGGATTTCAGAATTGAGTTAGAGGAATATGATTATTCAGTTATTTATCATCCAGGAAAATATAATACTAAAGCTGATGTCATGTCACGACTGACCATGCTGCTACTACTCACTGACCACAAGTATCTTCAATCCTTTGAACCTAACTTTGATGAGATGATATACACCAATAAAAATAATAGTAGTCTAAATATACACCAATAAAAATAATAGTCTAAATTCCATGAAGTCAGCCATTTCAGAACTACCAAAATGTATGAACTTCTCAAAACCCAATTCTACTGACCCAACATGCTTGCATATGGTTACCCAGAATTGTCGCATTTGTCCACAGGCTAAAAGTGGTAGCCACACATCCAAAGCACCACTCCTGCCTCTTTTTGAGCCTGATACAACTAGTGTCGATTGATTTAGCTACCTTGCCAGAGGATGATTATGGTTGCAAATACATTCTCTTGATAGATGTCTTTTCCAAGTATATTGAAGGGATGCCACTTATTCATCAGTTAGCTTCCACTGTCACATCACCTGTTTTCAACTCATGGGTTTTATGGCATGGCTGTCCCTCTTTTCTCTTATCTGATCCGGGATGAAATGTAGATGGACAAGGAGTTTGTGAAATGTGTGCTAAATTCAACATTCTAAAATGAAGGTCATCTTTCTATCACACTCTGAAGAACGGCTTTGTGGAGAGAAACATCCAGAGCATTCATGAAGTTTTCCTCACAACACTCTCAAATTGGATGATTCCTCAAAAGTAGTAGCATTCGATCACAGCAGAAGTAACTTACTCTTTGAATACTACAGAAAGTTCGTCCACCAAGTATACATCTTATGTTGTTTTTTGTAGAAAGCTTGTTACACTCTAAGACCTTTTGCTCACCACAACAATGGTCCTAATGTAGCAGACGCTCTATCTGTCCACAATGACAATGTTTCAGTAAAAGACTATGTTGCAGAAGCTTACCATCTCTTCACATCACAACATAACTTCACTTACCAACAAATACGAAAGCAATATATCAAAATCATTTGTTTTCATACTTATTAGGTGGGGCATAAGGTGTGGCTACATACCAAGTATTTCAAGACAAGAGAAAACAAAAACTATTCCCACAAAGAAAAGGACCATGTACTGTTCTATGGTGAGTGCCTCCTAACAAGTTGAATTTTGAGATCCAAAATGACTCCACAAAGCATTTCAAGATTGTTCATCATACTAATATTACTCCTGTTAAGTTGAATAAGACAATTCCACCAGACAGGGAAATAAGGGACCATCGACATTGTACGTACGCACAAAGGAGGAGGGGTGTTCAGCGAAAAGCGTATGTTTGCGTACAAGGGGGAGGGGGGCCCAAGCAATATGTACATGCGCTATGCCACCAATGCAGAAAACCACACTGGCAGTAGTGTACATTCATTCGCGTACAGTCTACCTATGCCAACATGCTAGCACCAAGAATGCATCTGAAGTTGAAGATTAGAACGTGGATTTTCATTTGTAGCAATCCATCGGATTGATCCCTTGTACCTTGGTTGTAATCTGATTGGGTAGCAGAAGCAGGCAAAAAGGAGGGATGATAAATTGAAAAGAGGAATTGGTCCAGAATGTTGCAACTACTGGCGCATTGAAACTGCAATGCTGCGCCACGAGAAATGTCACCATCTGAATGCTGTGGACAGACAGCAGTACTTTATGAAAATCAGCATTGCAGAAGAACCCAGTGTCGATGAAATGTATTCTGAAGTTACCTTGACAGAGGATCGAATGAAAATTTTTTTGAACTATGAGATATTCTTGAAGGGCCATTTACTGACATTACACGTTGCTTTTATAAAAAAAAGTTTATTAGAAAATGAGGCTCAAAAAGCCAAAATCTTAAGAAAGACACAAGGCTCAAGCTCCAAAATTCACCTTTTTGCGTGCCAGAAAGCGATATTAGCTCTTCTCTGCAAGCTCCTTCACATAGATCGAAACTTTGCTATGACAATCTTGGTTAACAAAAATCAAACTTTTTATAACAGATAAAGATAGCTTCTTTTAGCTAGTTTACTCCGATAAGCGTTAAGAAAATCTCAGCCTCAGTTTTGGGAAAAGATAAGAAAATTGAGGTTCAGACGAAAAAGTGACTTTCTTTTAAAAAAAACGAATGTTTAAACAACTTGCTGCACAAAATACTGACAGCGACATTTTTGTTAATTGTTTTATTTTACTTCTTGCTCAAACCACGTTGAACGATATCGGTAGCAAACGGAGGGGGATTGTTACGTAAGTGCATACGCAGATAGAAGGGAAAGGGGGGCTCTCAAAGAAGTGTATGCTTGCGTACAGGGGGGAGGGGAGAGTTGAAATTTGTAAACTTGCGTACGTACTGTGTGGATGGCTCCTATGACAACACATACATATTCCTGGTACGGCTGTTGAAAACAAGAGAAAGGAACAAAGAACTCATGAGTATGGGAGGAATTCTTATGAGTTGTCTGAAGAGTCAGCATCTATAGTCATCATCACATTTGTGACCAACCCACCGACCCTGTACGTGCGAGTACGCTTTTGATGCAACCCACCCATCCTCTCTGTACGTGCATACAAATTATCTTAGATATTCATTAAAAAATGTTTCCCAGCTTTAGCACTACTTTGTCACATTATTACCACAAAATGCATTTTGGTCTCACTTTTTCTGAAGCAATTCCTGCAATTTTTTACTTTTGTGCCATTTTGTCTGCATTTTCCCTCAGCTTGCACGATGGGTAGGCTTACTAGTGGAGGACTCTATTGTACGTACACTTTGACATTTTACCAACCCACCCACCCTGTATGCGTGTGTACACTTTTGGCCTTACCTACTCACACCCACTGGCCCTCTAAGCATATGTGCTCTATGGATGGCCCCCAGACTGAATGTATCAATAAAAAATTTCTTTAATGTATCAATAAAACCATTTATTACCTTGTAGGTTTATGTAGTTGATGTGGTGATATGGAGACTATTTCAGAGTTGATCTTGTATGTGTCATATCTGCTGTTGTCTTGCACTCTCTGTGTCTTTTGTCTTCCATGGATCCTAATAATGATATAGTGAGAAAAGGAAAGCTGTTGCTGTCCCAGTGGCAACAGGTAGCAAACTTTTGTCATAACTCACTGATATATGGGCTAGACACGTCAAACGACATGAAGGGTCTGAGAATGAGGGTGCTCTTTTCATGCCTAACTGTGGGTAAATCACAGTGCTGTAAGAGAACTGCTCTTGACAATCCTCCAGCAATGGAGAACCTGATGATCAGTCACAACAGGTTGTACACATAGAGGGTTGGGAGGCAGAATATGTAGAGCCATTTGTCAAAGGTGGCATCAGATATGCAGTCATAGAGGGTACATTGGAGCCCACTAGGTGTTTAGACAGTGTGCAAAGTTGGCCTGACATCTCAGATGTTGCTATAGGATATGATGACAACAATACTGGTGGTTACGCTAGCAGTTGATAGGTGGTTATGCATCTATATGTACATTCCACTGCTACCCATCTATATCAGAGAGGATGAGCTTGCATATATCCAAGAAGGGAAGAACAGGCAGACATTTTTTAGTGAGAGTATTGGTTTTTGTATGGCACAAACTATTGGGAAGCCAACATTTAAACTTGTTGGAGAAGGATGGTGGAGATGATGTTGATAATGAAAAAGAAGACAAAGACAACAGGGGCCGATACTGGAGGGGTTGTGGGGTGACGGTAACAACAGAGGGGATCAAGAAGATGTGAGAGATACTTATGCCCGATCTGAGTCGAGCAATGCGAGTGTCCAAACTGGTTCAAAAGCTGGCTCTTCTAATGACCTGGTTGTTTGTGAGACTGGTTGTGATAAGCTTGCTGATACGAGAGCTACACTCCCGTCACAAAAGGGTCTGGACACTTTCGAATTTGGATGAAAATTCTCTGTTTGAAAAAATTTTGTGTACAAATTTCAAAAGCAATTTTCATGAAAACTCCCTTGTCAATTGTCCCTAAACTGTACTTGAAGCATATTCAGCCTTTTGACTTTTTAATAAAAAATTTTGACTTTATGAACATGTGAGCAAATACTATGAAGAGTTTTTTGTCAAGATGGTAACAGCCAAAACGAAAAAGCTGACTTGCGAACAGAGGTTAGAAATAGTGTTGTGTCATAGTAACGGAAAGAGATATTATAAGGTTTTAAACATCACATGATACCTCAAGTCTGCTGCTGTCAACATCCTGGAAAACTTTTGGACAAAATAAGAAGTGTGAAACAGTCACTGAGGCAGAGGATTGGCTGCGCTATCGAAGAAGAAACCGAATTCAGGCTGTCGAATACAACTCATTTTGTATTAGTACTCTTTTGTGAAACCCTTCCAAAATCAGTAAAAAGCAGTAAAATGTTGCAAAATTTCTGAGCTTTTCAAGTATTTTGTTAAAACAAGAACCTCAAAATTGCAATAGTATCACCTATGATGTCACGACTGCTCTTTACCATCCTGACCTTGGCAAACTTTTATACCTTTTGCGTTTTCCAAAGTTTTTGCAAGTATCAACAGCAGCAGACTTCAGGTATCAATTGATGTTCAGAACTTTTTAATATCTTTTCCCCCTTTTATGATCAAACACTATGTCTAACCTCTTTTCTTAAGTCAGCTCTTTCATTATGGTCGTCACCATCTTGACCAAAGCGTTGCTTACATTTTGCTAAAGTCAAAATTTTTTATTGATAAGTAAGTCGAAAGGCTGAAGATGCTTCAAGTAAAGTTTAGGGATAATTGCTACGGGAATTTTCTTGAAAATTGTTTTTGAAATTTGCTAACAAAATTTTTTTCGCAGAGAATTTTCAATCTAAGTCAAAGGTGTGAAGAGACTTTCGTGACAGAGGTGTATATATTGTGGAGGTATGGCCGATGATTGGTTACAGATGAAAATGAAGAGATTCACGGCTGCCTCAGTCATGGCAGCTAATGCATACAGGAAAGTTGCTAGTCCCTGTGGTGGCCGATACTGTTCTAAGTACGGGATTCAACAAATTGGTTGGTGACTGGGTGACGGCAGCTGTGATGACTGCACTGAGAGGGGGGGGGTCCACCAGAGGTAGAGGATTGAAACTATTTAGCATGATAGGACTTCATGTGCCTTCCAGTTTGCAGATACATCATTTACCACTGATCCATAGGGGATTCAATCTAGTGAGTAGCAGTTTGGCGAGATGGTCTGAAGAGAGGCGGGGGCTGATCAAATTGGAGTCAAACCCACCTCTCCCCATTCATCCCACAAGTATGAGTGCTTGACTTCTGGAGTACACGAGTAGAATGCACCATTGTAATGGAGCAAATCATGTGCCCCTTCTCATAGAAGCCATGTCTTGATCAGGATGGCATGACAAGAACTATGGACTAATACATAGGCGGAAAACATCACATGGAATACTGGACTGAGAGGAGAACAAGGACAACAAGAGTTTTTCTGAGTATGGGCCTGATGAGTTAGTCTGAGAACCTACTACATCAAGATGTGATGTGGCCTTCTGCTGGATGTTCTGTGACAGCAAATGGTAAAACAGAGTATTGATCCGAGCAGGAGGGATATAAATGTGCTTTATGGATGAGTACTGACACATTCCACTGCCTGTATAGAGAAATGTACATCGAAGAGTACACCATGATCACCGTCTTCGTGACAGAACCCCAGAAGCCAGGAATAGATGACAGAGACAATGCTACATGATGGAAGATGTGTTGAAGATATTCACCAAGAAGTCTGCGCCTTTATCATAATCAACTGAATATTCAACAATATAGCAACTAGCAATTAGCCATTAACATTAACAATTTACCAACAATGAATAAGTCCAATGAGGTTACGATCACTTATATATTTTACATGTTTTAGCCTAGAAGTTTCTAGCTACTTACGATCACAGATATAAATGTTGGATTACGTTATTGTGACTAGACCGTAAGTTTGTTCTGGAATGTTTAAAGGAATATAAAAAAGTTCTTGTACGGTCTGGTTAGTGTGTATTTCCAACACTCCTCCTCATTCGCTGCCAGACTGTTCTTCAATTTCTTTGACTCCAAGCATGTTTCTCAGTTTCAGGAATTGACAACTGTCCAGTCCTTTGGTAAATACATCAGCAACCATCTCCTCTGATTTGCACAACTCCAATTGTATCTTTCCAGTTATAATGTGCTCACGAATGAAGTGATATTTGATATCAATATATTTTGCTAGGCCATGATATCGTGGATTCTTTGCAAGCCATATAGCGGGTTGGTTACCTTCATAGATAGTGGCTGACTTGCTTGGTGTTTCTTTAAGATTGGAGGGAAGCTTTTGTATCCATATGGCTTCTTGGATTGCACTGGCTAAAGCTACATACTCGGCTTCAGCTGTAGATAAGGCCACACAGGTCTGCTTCTTACTTTTCCAGCTGACTGCTGCTCCACAGATCATGAATACATAGCCTTTTGTAGACCTTCTATCCTGCAAATCTCCAGCCCAATCTGTATCACTGAAGCCTAAGCATTCACATTCTTTATCTTTACTGTATAATAATCCTAAGCTTTGGCTGCCATTTAGGTATCTTAGAATTCGCTTTACAGCTATCCAGTGTTGCTTCGTTGGTTTGTCACAGAATCTTGCTATGGTACTGACTGCAAACGCAATATCTGGCCGTGTTCTTTTTGCAAGATATAGCCAACTGCAGACTGGTAACTTGTTTGATAAAACAGCTCAGTTTCACTGTCTTCTTTTATTAGCTTTGATCCAGGTTCAGAAGGGTTGTCACAGGCTTTAATTGATCCATCTAAAACTTCTTTACTAGGTCCTTAGTGTTAAGATTATTAATTCCAGAGCAACCCAATTGAAGAGACGTGTACAAAATCAAATAACAAAATCAACAGACTAACAAAATGTCAACAAAATAAGTTTTCTTATAACGCATTAAAGTCCTGAGATTAAGTGCCATGCATAAGTCATGTGACTGTCTCGAATCTACCAGCGGTAAAAGCATTACGAAATAAAGTCAATAATTAAAATGCGAATCAATGTTCGTTACACTTAGTGTATAGTTCTTGGCCAATCCAAATTTCACCAGAGTTTTTCTTCTGAACTACTTTTACACCTAAGAAATGATGCAGTTCACCCATGTCTTTGACTTTGAACTTTTGTCCAATGGATCTATTTACTTCGATGGTACGTTCATTTGTTTTTTCTACTAAGATTATGTCATCAACATACACGGCAATAAAAAATTGCCCTTCTTTTGAATCAGTGTAAATGCACGGATCACTTGTTGCTTGCTTGAATCCCATACTCTTAGATTACCTGTCCAGCTCTTCATTCCAGCATCTTGGTGATTGCTTCTAACCATACAAACTCTTTTTTAGCTTACACACGAGATTTTCCTTTCCTTGTTCAGCAAATCCTTCAGGCTGCTTCATGAATATGTCCTCTTTTAGTTCACCGTTAAGAAATGCAGTTGTTGCATCCATTTGGTGGAGCTTTAGTTCATATTTAGCAGCTAAGGCAATGATTGTACGAACTGACTCAAACCTTACAACTGGACAAAACGTTTCGTCATAAATAAGTCCATACTTCTGAGTAAAACCTTTGGCAACCAGGCGTGCTTTATATCGGTTAATTCTTCCGTTAGCATCAGACTTCTGTTTGAACACCCATTTGCTGCCTATTGCATTTATACCGTGTGGTAGTTCTACCAAATCCCAGACATTGTTCTGTCTCATCGATTCCATTTCACATTCCATTGCTTTTTCCTATTTCCTTTTCTCTGGGCTGGTTCGAGGTTCACCGACTGTCCTTGGTTCAGATGGCTCAGCATCTGCCATGTGGACTCTTACTCCAAAGTAATCTAGTGGATTTCATGTTCTGTTCAACCTTCGCAGTTGTCGTTCTGCTGACTCCTCGATCTGGTTCTTAATTGTTTCTCATTCATCCATGCATTCCAATTCCACTATAACTTTTTGATCCTGTTTGCTACTTGCATTGGCATTTTCATTTGTCTCCTTTGCAGGCTTTAATTCATTGAATAACACATCTCTGCTGTACAGTATCTTGCAGTTTTTGTCATCATACAAGCGATAACCTTTTGTCGTTGTACCCCAACCAAGAAATATGCACTTCTGTGCCTTTGAATCAAGTTTGCCTCGCTCATCCTTTTGAACATGTACATTTGCATCACATCCAAATACCTTGAAGTATTGAACGTTTGGTCTTTCCCCATGCTTGGCTTCATATGGTGTCATTTCTTCTACGGCTGCTATCGGGCTTCGATTTCGTATATATGCTGCAGTTGATAACGCTTCTGCCCAAAACGTTTTCACCAAACTGGAATCTGACAGCATTGATCGTACCATCTCTACTAATATTCTATTCATTCGTTCAGCTACACCATTTTGCTCGGATGTTTTCCGGATTGTGTATTCATGACGTATTCCCTGACTTTTTAGACAATCTGCAAATTCTTTCGAGGTATCTTCACCGCCATTTTCTGACTGTAGTGTTTTTACTACTTTGCCACTGGCCTTTTCAACCATTGCCTTCCATTCCAAGAATTTTGTGAAAACTTCGCTCCATGCGTATCGCGATTTGTCATCAATAAATGTCTCAAAGTATTGATACCTACTAAGCGACTTGACTTCCAATTTCCCACATACATCACTGTGCACTAGTTCAAGAATTTCTTTAGCTCTTTTTCCACCAACTGTTGGGGACTTGCTTCGATGATGCTTTCCTTCTGCACAAGGTTCACAGAAATTTAACTCGTTGGTTCGCTTATAATCAAAACCATCCACTTGTTTTCTCGTCGCAAGTTTGTCTAAGCCTTTTACGCCAAGATGACCATACCTTCGGTGCCAAATCACACCTGGATTTTCAGCCACTGCATGAGCTTGTTCATTTCTTTGGTCACAGTTGAGATAATACAAGCTACCAAGTTTTGTAGTCCCTTTCTTGTTAGTTTACCCACATAGGAGGCTCCTCCTCAAGAATTCTACTTTCACTTAGTACTACAGTTATTGCAACTCTGTTATGTTGTGTTTCTTATATAGTTATTCACATGTTAGCAAGTTATTCTTCGTTGTATTGTGCTGTTTTGCATTGTAGTATAGTAAAAAGTAGAAGTAGTAGAATTTACACAATTCAAATCAAAGTAAAATGATGTATTCAACCTTTGTGGCTGATAGAGCAACCACACTTTGTTGTTGACTTCTCCACGAAATTTTAGAGCCAGCTAATTGAAACAAATATCCTGACAAAGATCGTCTTGTATCATTATCACCAGCCCAAGTTGCATCAGCATATCCTTATAACTGTACATCGGCATTTCTTGCATCAAATATAAGCCAATCGTCAATTGTTCCTTTTAAATGACAAAATGTTTTCTTAGCACTTTGCCAATGATCTGTGGTAGGATTTGACATAAATTGACTTAAAAAACCAATGGCAGAACAAATTTCTGGTCTTCTGCCAATCATAGCATAGTTTAGTGATCCAATTGCTGTTTGGTACTCTTTTATCAAATCCTTTATTACCTTCGGATAATTTTTTGTAAACCTTTCCAGGCTCTATGTGTAGAAGCTGGTTTGTAATGAGTCATTCAAAATCTGTTAAGAATGTTCTTTAGTCATTCTTTAGATGTGCCTTTTGGCCAATATAAAGAGTCTTATGTTCTCGATTCCGCTCAATCAGCATACCTGAACATTGCTACTCGGGCCCCATGTCTTTCATTGCTAATTTCTCTGACAATCTTTCCTTCTCTTTCATCTATTATTAGCTGTTATTTGGGGCAATCAAGGTATCATCCACATATAGCAAGAGAATCACAAATGACACTTTATTCTCACTGCCAGATACAGCTTTCGTATGAATGCAAAAATCTGCATTGCTTTGCTTGTTACCAGACTTCTTTAGATGACTGTCTACTTCAACATCCCAGCATGTGGCTGACTGCTTAAGATCGAACAGACTTTTCTTTCATTTACAAACTTTTCCTGCTTTGTCTTCCTCTACACGTCCGACAGGCTGACCATATTTACGTTTCTTCATCAAGTGTTCATTTAAGAATGTAGTCTTCACATCCAGTTTGTTTGCGATAGCTAGAACTACACAGGTTAAATTGAACCTCTCGGTAGGCGTAAATACTTCCTTGTAGTCTGTGCCTTCTTCATGTGAGAAGCCTTGAACTAATTAAACATGCCTTGAAGTGAAAAGGCTACAATTAGTATTCCGTTTAATTTTACAGATCTATTTGAATCCAACTATATTTTTATCTTGTTGTAAGTAGACAAGGTCCCAAGTTTTGTTCTTTATTAATGATTTGTATTCGTTGTCAATAGTTTCTTCCCATCTTACAGCATATTCACTGTTTAATGCTTCTTGCAAAGTTTAGGGCTTATCCTTGTCCTGCACTGCACTATCGGCTTAGTCAAGTTCTTCATCTTGCCACCAATCGCCTGTAACTGTTCCGAATCTTTCTGGAACATTCTTTACTCTCATGGATCTCCTAAGTGCGCCTGGTCCTCAAATTCGTCATTCTGTGTTGCATCATCACCGGCATTCGAGTTCATTTGAATTCGTCCCCGCTTTCATTTCATTTTCAAATTCTTCAGTAGCAACATCAGGCAGATTAAACAGGTTTTACAAGTTTCCTAGATCTCTGTTGTTTAATTCGTCATGCAAAAGTCATTTTCCAAAAAAACCTGGCATCACGACTTAGAAGCATTTCTCCCTTTTCTGTATAATTAAACTTGTAACTTTACGTGCACTCGGATAGCCCTCGAATATATAACTGACTGATTTTTTTGCTAATTTGAAATCCCAAATTGCTTACAGCAGGTTATCCACCATACAAGCATTCATACAGTGTTAAACCATTCAGTGCTGTTGTGGGAATTCTGTTGGCGCAATACACAGCTGTGTTCAGAGACTCTGTCCAAAACATTACTGGCATTTTAGCATAATGCAGCTTTGCAGAATAACTGTAGCACCCTCCATAATCACACGGCTCATCCCCACTGCTTTCCCATTTTGTTGATGACTCATTGGAATGGTCAGTTCCCTCCTAGTGTCATGTCTTGCACAGAATTCTCGAGATTCTGTCAACATATATTCCCGCCATTATCCGAATGAAGGGAGTAAGTTTCTTTTCTGTGAGCTTGTCCTTTCAGAATACAAATTCTGTAAGTTTATCCAGTACGTCGGTTTTGCTCTTCATGACGTATATGTCGGTATGAAAAATTATCTATAGATACCACATAGTATCAAGATCATCCAACTGAATCAATGTTGAGAATGCCGTTATACTCTGTGCCCAGGGTGGGAATTTATTGGTTGTTGAAGTTCTTGCAAAGAGTATCAAACATTACAATATTCATTGAAAACAATGCAAAAACCCAGGATTCGAAATTCCATGCCATTCAAATTCTGGATAGATTAGAAGCTGACAGATTTTGGTATAGACTGATTTTTTTGAAACTAAATGGCGTACATGTGCAAAATTGACGATTTCAAACTTTCTTCATTTTGTATCAGAAAATGATAAAAGCTGACTGTTAGGATACATCTGATAGCAACGTTTTCTCTTTTGTTGTTTTTCAAAGTTTTCAACCAGATTTTACTTTTTGCAATTATAGGAAGCACTTGAAGTAGTGAATGTAAGAAATATAGTATCTACGAAAAATTTATTTTTTCCGCTAATAGGGTGCTTCCAAATATTTTGCAGGATTCGGAATGATGGGGACTATGTTTTCTACCCACAACAGACTATAGGGAATTCCTTCCTACACAACCACTATTTGGTTGTAATCTTGGCAAAATAGCAGAAAATTCCCTTAAAATAACCCAAACAGAAAAATAAAGATACAATTCTGTTTAGATCTATCTGAAAGTATTTTAATAAACTAATTTAATTCCCAAGAGAAATTGGAACATTCTTTACTTTTCCCAAAGTAGTATATTGAATGTACGTACATTGAAAGGATGAAAAATGTAGGATGGGATAGCACGATAGACTCTAAATTCTTACTTCCGATTCTTCGAGTGGAAAATGCATCTTCCTATTTAGCGTCTGTTTTAGTGCCCGCACTTCCTTTCTGAAGGTTCGATTTTATTTCTGAATTGTTTATACTCGAAAGAATGCAGCCTTCAGCTACGGTAAAGCTACTTTATAATACTACAATAACTAATCAAAAATAAAAATTTAATCCTACATAAGATAGCGCTGATCTTTCAGGGATTCGTTTTTTAACTTTTGAATCTAGCCCTTCAAAAAGGTTTTTGAGTTTTTTTTTGAAACTATTTGAAGTTGGCAACTCTCATATTTCAGCATGTATATCGTTCCATGTCTTCAGGGCTGAATAACGAAAACTTTTTGCAAATTCAATCCGATACCTTTGTATCTGTAGATCTGGACAATTTCGTATGTTTTTCAACGAAACTGGAAATCTTCCAAGGTATTTATCGAAAAATTTCGGGGCAAAGCTTGTTAGTAATTTTGTCGGTCCAATCGAAACGGATAATATTCTTTACAATTGACCAGGATCAAAATCACTTATCTTTAATCCTCGCGTTATTAATTATAGAGCAAGCTCGATTTGAAGACATTGGAGAGCTATTAGCTTCGTTTTATTCAAGCTACCCAAACAATATCACTATATCGCAAAATGATTTTCAACAAGACCATGGTACACATAGCAGAGCTGGCTTTGTGGCAGAATGAGCTCACGAGACCAGCACTTGTTTTGTTTCTAATGCGCTTAAACTTTTCATCCCAGACCAAGTTTTCATCAATGATTATTTCTAGGTATTTCCTTTTATCCACCTTTGTTATGTCCGAGTCATTTACAATGCCTGCCAAAAGTAGTTGGAACACCCACACAATTGTATCGATTTCCGACTCCTGCCGCTTCTCCTTGACACCACTTAAAATGTAGACCCCCTCCCCCCCTGAAACAATGTTGATTGGATAGCGGAGACCAGTAGCTTTAAAAACACGCATCACTTTTGGCCTTCGAGTTGCCCATATTTGCTTCATACAACATTGTTTAACGGGGAGGGGATGCTATAGCTCATCTATAGCGTAAATCATAGCAAGTGTTCCAAGACTTTTGGCAGGCATTGTAGCTCAAGAGTCTCTGGAAGCTCCGGCCTTCTCGTTTTAAACGGGTGTCCTATAATCATAAATTCAGTTTTTTGGGGATTAGGACTGAGTTTATTCACCCTCATGCATTCTGCGATATTTGACAGCTCCTTGTGCGCATCCTCAATCATCTTCAGAACAGTTTGAGGTGATTGTGAAAGCTGTGTCACCAGCGTATATATTGGCCTGCGAGGAGTACAAGTTTTCTCAAAGTCATTCAAGTATATTATGAAAAGTAGGGGACCTGAACAAGATCCTTGAGGAATCCCACATGGGACTTTTTAGGCTTAGATTTTACATGATATGAAGAGCAAAATTGCTCTCTGTTTCTTAGGTAAAGCTCAAACCAATCTCTTCCTCGGTTTTCTACCGAGTTTTTGTGCATGTATGCTGTGGTCTCGGTATCAAAGGCTTTCTTTAGGACAAATAGTGAGGATAATTTTGCTACAATCAATGTTCTCATATTAGTAATCAATGCTGCCAATCAGCGAGATCACTGTTGAATAGTGCTTGCGAAAAGTATCCTGCTCGTCTTGTTAGAGTATTATTTTGTTTGTAAAATTTCAAATAGTTGATCATGCGCGATTCTCTCCAACACTCTCGAGAACACAGATATTACAGAAGTCGGCCCATAATTGTTTTCGTTAGTTTTCAGGCCTGACTTATAAATCTGGGTGACCTTTGCTACTTTCCATTTATTCGGAAAGACTCAATGTCTGAGTGACGAATTGTATATTAATGTTAAATGATAAAAAATAGACTAGATAGAAAATAGTTAGATAGCTAGATAAACCTATCGATAACTATAAACCTATCGATAACTATAAACCTATCGATAACTATAAACCTATCGATAACTATAAACCTATCGATAACTATAAACCTATCGATAACTATAAACCTATCGATAACTATAACGATAATAGCTAGATAAAAATAGGTCTGGCAGCATCTTTTACAAATGTCACAGACACTTTATCCGGACCCGATGCTTTCCCTTTGTCCAACCGACTTATTGCGCTCAAACGTACGTTTTAGGATCTTTACCGTTTACAATTTCGGGTATTTAGTGCTTTTCTACATTCATAGGTTAAGTAACCTCATCGCAATTAATTTTATTGTACCTTGTGATTTGTAACTGCCTGGTTGAAATGAAGCCCTTTATTTTTTAGCACCACTGTCATACAGTTTTCAAGTGTTCAAAGAGTCGTTCTGTGATCAACTGCTCGAAGAGCTAGATAACTTTTATGGAACAGGTTTGGCTTGGAGCAGGCCAAATTCAATGAATGATTTTGGTGTATGTGTTTTTCATCCTATTTTCTTGATGTGGCCTACATTTGTTGTGTTATAGCTAGGGTTGTTGAAATGCCTCAAAGTCAATGTTATTCGGAATGATTTGAAAATTTAAATTGTCTGGAATAAAGCAAAAAATAGTGAATGCAGTTAGTAAGCTTACAAGTAGAATATAGTGAGTATGTTCTTATGTACTTTACAGTGTAGAGTTGGATGCTACTGAAAGACTGTTCCTCCAGCTACAGCATTCATTGAACGAAGATGTTAACTTGGTGGCAAAATGCTTAGAAAATACCGCGGTTTTTAACAGATAATGTTGGAAAATGTTTAGAGTAGGAATTTTAAGAAGGTTTTTTATACTTTTCCTAGTTGAAATCAGGAAGGGGTTGATTCGGAGATCTAAACGAGTCCAACTTTGGTCCTAAATTCAAATTGCTATGCTGAAAATTGTGAAAAAGATGTCAATACATGACCCCATTAGTAATAACTTGTTTTATTGCTGACAAAAACGCACAGTTTAAAGTTCAAGCCATCTTGCAAAGACACAACTTTATTCTTACTGGTGTTTTGGTGCACATTTGATCTTTGTCTATTATTGAGCTATTAATCTTGTAAAGTTTATTGTCATGCTGGTATGTTCACTGTTTTATTATGTTAGATAAGTTTTAGCATATTTTCTAGCATACGCTAACTATTAGGCAATATTTGAAATTTAGAATTTTCTTTCCTCATATTTTTTAGCTTTGGCAGTGAATGTTAAGTCTTTAAAATTACTGAAAGTTGACATGGTAGAAATTGATTAAAATATTTGACAATGTTTGATCTGAATAACATAAAGATAGCATTGCCTGATGTACAGAACAACTGTTTGTTATGACGCCAGGTGTCTTTTATGGAAGTATCCCAACACGTTTTGCACACATAAATAGATATTTTACTACAATCAGCGTTTTACACGCACTTAACGCATGAATCATGAAACGAGGCTTAAACTTAGACGAATACTCATCAATGTGTCGTTACGAAATTTCTATGAAAGATTACTTATGAAGACATGTTGGTTGGAATATTTTTGGCTGCAATTAAATAGACTTTTTGAGTTCGTGTTCATCAATATATCGTGTTATTTCCGTATGTTGCCGTAAGTATTCCTCAAGTTACTTCTAGAGAATGAGCTTTTTCAAACCTAGACTCCATCTTGGATTATGTTATTTATAATGCATTGCTTTGGTTGTGGGTCTGATGGTTCAAGCATTATACTTAAGTTGTCGCTTGCTCAATCCTGGAACCTTTGGGTATTGGTGGTTTTTCATATTATACTGGTCTGCGTCTTGTCTATTCGTATTCTAGGTCCTCTTGTCTGAACTTGGTTATCAAAAACGTCTCATAGATCCGCTAGTCTTTCACTATTTGAGTCCAATCACAAAGCTTCTTTATCCTGAGTGGGTTGGAGATGGTATCGATTCTCATCGAACATTCATTGTAACTTATGAAATTGGAAAGGATGTGGATTTAAGTTACCATTATGATGATGCAGAAGTCACTCTCAATGTCTCCTTGGGAAAGAATTATGAAGGTGGAGAGATTTACATTGCCGGAATGAACAATGTAAGTTAGTCTAATTTGCTATTTGGCTTTAAACAGTCCTTTTCGGTGTCTTTTATGTTGATACTTTGGCTTTTCATGATTTAGGCCAAATACGTTAAATGAAATTCTGCGTTTTCACTTTGACATAAACTTAGAGCTGTTTCTATACTAGAAGGGTCGTATCCTGCACAAGAACTACGTATATAAACTACACAATACGTTAAGTACAGATAGGTGCTGTGCATTTTGCTGAATGTCTCCGTCTGATGATCGCAATCCAATTCTCATGTTTAGGTAAAATTTAGCAATATAATAGTCGTTCAACATAATACGGGCTACCCGCAATTTAGTCTTCTAGATACCTATTCAGTGTACTGACAATATCGAAGAAAAGTACATGGTCCATATTTTGGTTTTACAGTTCATGGGTTTTCATTCATAGGAAAAAATAATTTTCAGTCCTAGCATGTTCATTCTATTACCGAAGAAGTTTGATGACCAACTACATCAACAGAATTGTTGCATCCAGGGTCCATATGGTCAGGAAAAATCAGAGGAAAAACTGTCTTTTTAACGACAGTCTGGAAAAGTCAGGAAAAATCAGGAAATTTTGTTGAAAGTTGAAGGAAGTCAGGAAAAAGTTCAGGAATTTTTATTTTCATGAAAATGATTTCCTTGGTACCCAACAGAAAACTCTATACATTGCACAGTTTGTGATATTTTTTGTTCCAGTTGAGCTGAGAGCCACCTTTTCTTACCCAAATTAGAAAAATGTGCTCAATTACTTAGTTCTAGAAGGTGGGTCTGTTGCTCGCATCATTTGTAACACCAGTTGGTCAGGAAAACATTATGTATTTCTGATTTGTAGTCAGGAAAAACACCTTCGTTTTCAAGAAAAACATCAGGAAAAGTCAGGTAAACATATTGGGCAGGATGTGTATGAACCCTGTGCATCGAAACGGCAAAATTTTTCCAGGTGTAACAATTCACTTGTAGGGAGCTTTTTGTATAAGATAAATAATTAAGTCCACGTTAATCAAATTATTTTTGTGTGCAGTATAGCGTTATATATCGATTTTGTAAATAATGTAAGTAAGCAGAAAATTTTCATCGGAGGACACATGTGATGTTGTAAGATATGTAGAGGTGTTTTCGTCTCTAGGAACCAAACTGGTCAAAGAAGTGCTTCAAGTATAACCACAGGAAAACGTATGGGTTCTTACATCGTGGTCGACAAATGCATGGAGCGATTGAAATCGAAAGTGGTGCAAGATTTAATTTAATCATCTGGATGAGGTCATCCTCCATTCGGAATAAATGCTGTCCAATGTGCAATCGGACACCAGATTTAATTGAAGTTGAAGACGATGGAGCGGGGTTCACAGAGCCTGAATTAGTTAATGTTTGTAGTACTCTTTAAGTTCATTTGAGGTCTGGGCTACACTTTTTATACTTTCATTATAGGACTCTGCAATAGTATAGAGCAATTCTCATATTTTGAGTCATTGTAGTTCAGAACCAGGAAAGATTTTTAGATTTCAAAATCTGGGGGACCAATCAAGGGCACCCCAAAGATCAGTATACCAACTCGATTTGTTTTGCCAGAATATTATCTACATTCATAACATACTTCAGTCTAATGCTTTGGAGACCAACATTGAGTCTTCAAATTTACAAATATGACAAAGTAAAGTTATCAATGTATGTAGCATCAGCCAAGTCTGAAAGCTGTATAACTCCCTTGGAATGGTGCTCCCATGAGGCGCCACCATGGTTGGCACCGAAGAGGAAAATTTGAATTTCCCAGGGTTGCTTTTCAAGAGGCGCCTTTGTCCTTCAGACTGATCATCTGTTACAATTTCACTGTCTTTTCTGTTTTCCTACTTAACTGAAAAGACACGTATGGTGCTGTTACTCCTCCAGTGTTGGCCAAATGATTTTAGAACCTTACCACCACCAAAACTTTGCGAAACTATGAGATGTATGTGAGAATCTCGACGGGCTCCAGCCAGCTTTAACAATAAACTGCATGCGAAATGAACTTTAGAGAAAACTGTGTTATCAAGGCCGTAGTTGTGAAGCATCGTGAAATCACTTGAGAGGAAAGAATGCCATCTATTCACATTTCTCATGCAAGTTGCAATATCGGACTGCCCAACCGCCCCGCTTTGAGCGGGACAGCCCCACTTTCAGGGGAATTGTCGCGCGCCCCGCACTTACTTTGTTCGTGACGCAATTTGTCCCGCTTTAGGAATTGCTGGTGATAAAGTGTAGAATGGACGTTGGATCTTGAAGTTCCTTCTTTTAGAAGACCCATCTTTTTCCATATCTCCTGATTCAGTTCCAGTAAACCGTTGTTTAGACGAATTATATACTGTTATGGACGGATTTTAACTAGCTGGGCGATCGAGATTGTATATGAATTACTTACGATAGGAAAGCTCTCGTCATACTAATTAAGCATTCAAGATTACTCACTAAAGGTCTACCAAGGCAAAGCCAAAATTTGGCGTTGTTTGCCAGAAGTAGCGAAGTAAGATCAAATGATATACCTAGATATTGTGCATTGTTATTGAAAAAATCATTGCTATAGTCACATGATTTATTTTCCATAGTTTTCTTGCAAATCTTACACTGTTGTTTTAAAAGTAATAAATTTGTACAATTACAGGCTTAAAAGTTTGTGAATTGTACTTCATGTGAATTGTATTGAGAGAGACCTCATAGTTTGTGTGAGTTTATGTTTGTGTCACGTGGCACATGTGAAATCTGCAGCTGGCAATACAACGTACAGCATGGTTCATACAGTAGTGCTTGTTTTTTTATTATTTATTATTTAATCACGACATCCATTCAGTAAAAGTGCTTGAATCAGATTAATTTTATGACGTTGTAATAAATCTAGTTTTTTGTGCAAGACACTACGTATGCCTCTTCAAGCATGTTATAATATATGTCCTTAAAGGGCATTTGTTAAGTTTGGAAAGATGTCCCACTTTGACGTGCTGAGTAGGTTAGACAGTCTGCAATATATTCATTGTTTTCTTCGCCATCAAAGACTTCTTCAATCTCAATAAATAAATGAACTATATGTACTAAGAGACATGGCGTAATTAGTGCTAGGCTTTCGAGTACATTTACTATTATCATGAATTTTGAAAGTCACCTTGACTGGGACCCACCGGGAAAGGTCCCAGTGTCCCGCCTGGCGCAAGTTCCACTCAGTTTCGGTTCAGTCTGGATTTGCTCCACAATTTGTTGGCAAAACTGATACCAAGACCGCAATGCATTCCTAGTGGCAAATTGTTGTTGTAGTGTACTGCTCTCTGTTTCACCAGCACAGGGCTCCAGTGGAAATACCAGGCCTGGATTAGAGACAGTACAGTAGTGTAGATCAGTACTGGTTTCGATCATATTATCAACTAGATGGGAAATGCAAACCCTAAAAGCCAAAACCCGCAAGTGAAGTCAACATTGGCATTCAGAGTTATAAATCCGGAACTTTTTATTAAGCCAAATAAGGTTGTAATGGGGTTCGGAATATTATGCTTTGGTGGCTGCATTCTGTATCTGTTTAATATGAACTTGAATAACGAGAGAAGGCATACAACAGTCTCTGTTGGAGGAAAAAGATCTGTGGACAAGAGCAAATGGAATTAGGCTTGATAAATGACCTGGGTTATAATAAGAAGGGCGAGAGTAGTCTGAAGATGTGATGTTTGAGAAGAAAGTAGCAAATGAAATAGAGGCACTGCAAACCGAATAGTTCGTGTTCAGTAGACACTATATTTGCTAACACTGAAAAAGCATTAAGTTGCAAATATGCTCTCAATACTTGTTATGAATCTGAATACAAAACGTAAATACTTTTGTCAACTGTATGACAAACGTTTGTGATATCACAATGTGATATATGTGATTTTTAAATTTCTTTAATAAATGATGGTTTACCTCTGCTTTTTGCTAAGAACTTTGTGAACGAGCAATAGATCCCTGTATTTAGTATACCCTTGGAGCTTGTTAAAATTCATGTCTAAATTTTGAATACAGTGTTGCTAAATACAAATCAATCGAGTTTGTGTCATTGAGTGCAATGTAGGGTGTAGTTCATGCCAACTCAGGCTAAGGGTGTGTTTTGGAATTCAGTCGTTTATTCTCAGTAAAAGGTAGCAACTCACGCAGTTTCATCTATGTTGATGTCAGATTTCTGATATAATCAGCCAACAAAATTTTTCTAAGGCTAATACACTGGTTTTTTGTCCATGCCAGAAAAATTAGAAGCTTCTCATACAAAAGCATATGAGCAAAGCTTGGAATCCAAATGCAAAGCTTGGAATCCAAATGCTGGATTATTTATCTTGATTGCAGCCATTTCTAACAAGCTTTAATTAACATGCATTTAGTACAAAGTTTCCAGGAATAAGATTTTGGACAATAAACTTCAGTGAACATATTTTCAGACATATTTTGGACAGTTGAAAGTTGTCAATAAGGAAGCAAAAATAATTAAATGTTACATATATTTTATTGTAATTTAACTCTTGACAGACTTTTATGAAGTTCTGAATAGTGAAAATCTGAACTAGAAAATTTAAATACTGAACTGACTCAGAACATATAAGCACTAATCTGACTCAAATTGTTAGTTTTTTTAGAAATATGTATCAAGTCCCTATAGCCAAGGCACCCATGGAAGTAATAGTTTCTAAAATGCTTAGAAGAGGATTGAAAAAGTGATCAATTTCTTTTTTTATATTCATACACTATTTCACTGCATGCAAGGGCATATTGAACACAAATTATTTGGAGGGGGTGCTGAAAGAAATTCAGAGTCGCACTGTATGTTCTAGGTAGTAGGCTTTGTGAATAGGGAGCTCCTTTTTCAAAGTTGCAGGTTCATGTTGATAAGCCTGGAAAAACAAATTTTGTGAGCTTTCATTCCTACCTAGTCTTGCTCAGAATTTTCATTCATTCATTCATTCTTTCTACAAAACTATCATACTGTGTTACCAAATGGAATAGTGATTTACCAATTATAGGCAGAATATTTGGAAATAAATGCAAGAAGAGCCTATTGACGTTAGGGATGTAAATCTTCGATGGATTGAAAAAATAGAGAGCAATATACCAGATATGATAGTGTACGCAGATAACTGTGACTTCATTACAGAAATATAGGAGAAGAAAAAATATTCCAGCTAGCAAAAGATGTAAAGATCGATATGAATCTTATAGCTAATGAAGATGAAAGGGAGCATACAATTGTGAAAAGAGGTACTAAGGAGGAAGAAAACAAATACAGGAATGTCATCAAACTAGGATCCAAACTTGGCGATAGAGAAGACATCGAGGGAAGGAAAGGACTTGCCACCATCACTTTATCAAAATATGCTACAATCTGGAAAGACAAATGGAAGATCAAACAAAAGACAAGAATTGAACTGTATGGAATGATGGTAAAAAGCATACTACTCTACAACTGCGGGACATGGGGATTGTCTCAGAGTGATCAAAGGAAGCTAAAAAGTTTTCACTAAATACAGCTGAGAACAGTAATTGGTATTTTATGGCCTCAAAAGATAACCATCCAAAAACTATACAATATCACTGGAACCAAACCATTGTCTATAGAAATCACTGAAAGAAGATGGAAGCTGCTTGGCCATATATTAGGATTACACCCAGAATGTCCAGCTAAAAGAGCCATGAGATACTTTTTTGAAAAGAGAACAACTGAAAAATTAAAAGGAGGGACAAGAACAACAATAGTAATGACAGTTAACGACAACATATAAAGAATAAAAGAAAAGTATCCCTCCTTTCAAATAACACCCCTTTTATCATGTCAGCTTGCAGAATATCTATACCGAGGCAAAGAACAGAATAATATGGTAGAAAATAGTAGACCAGATACTTAAATCGGCCTATACCTGGTGGTCAACATGGAATATAATTTCATAATGGCCAGAAGGAGAAGAGGCAAAGAAAGAAAAAGAAAAGAATAATTGGCACGTCACACCTCCATTTCCCCATCATTGAATCTGCCTCTGCTTTTATGCTTAATAACTTCAATACACTCTTCTGCTTTGCATTCAAGTTCTATACCCTATTCAACAATGGCTGTTTTGAGTCCCTTCCTTAAATTATCAACTGCACTTTAGCATATAATCATGAAAGCCAAATGCTCACCTTGTATGTGTTGATTTCATTACAGACAGCCTTTATGGGACTTCAACCTCATAAACACTGCTTCCTCTTCTATTTGAGGTGATATTTCAGTCACTTACTATAGGATATGAAAAAATTTCAGACTTAACAGTTTGTACAAATAAATTTATGGACAAATTTTTGTTCTTGCTCAAAAAAGGAGAAACACTCTTTTGCATAGTAAGCTCTTCAGTAGTACCAACAGACTATTCAAGAATCTTTGTATGAAAGCTGGTCAGGCCAAAAATGTTTGCACTTTATGTATCAAAAAGTATAGCAAGATTGTAGACATAGTTTTCTGTATATTTTTATATATTTGGTACTTAGGCCCATAATGTTTTGTGGAGCTGACAAAATAGGCAGTTTACATGCATACTGTAGTTTCTTGTAATGCTTTGATTTGCTCATTCCTAACAGGCCTGAAATCTTTCTCAGAGGTATCAAAACATTTTGGTCTTAGGCTTATATTGAAGATCAGTTCCAAATTTTTAGGAGACTGAAAAAACAGTTCCTCATAAGGTCTCAGAAATTTACCCTTAGTTGTGGCACTGATTGAGATTTGAACAAAGCTGTTATGTAAGAAAACTGCAATTTCTTTTGAATACCTGATATTTGAATACCAGTTACAGTTTTTGTTAGCAGAAACTTCAATAGCAGCATGAACTTTTGGAGTTAAGTATCCATGCTACTATGTTATCACATTCCTTCCACACAATGAGAGTAAAATAAATCAGAGCTATGTAATGTTTGAAAATAATGAGTAAACAGAGACACTTTCTATGTGTATAATCATAATCATAATCATAATCATACAATCATAGCAGTTGATGAGAAAAGATTTTTGGACATGCCTTATGAGCAAGGTGTATATACGTGTACAAAGTTGCAAGGTGCTGCATGCTGAATACTCTCCATGGTAGGAAACTAAAAACCAGAACTGAAGCATCAAACATATCAGAATGTGTTTTGGATAACTTAGCTATTATAGCTATGACTTATCAAGACTGTCACTGTGAATGAAAACTAGATCAAAAAAACAAAAAAAATATTCCAAGTTGCGCACATTACAAACACCCATATGAAACAATCTACTACAAAAACTGTACATGAATAGCAAATAGTAATAATAATAATATTAGCTATAAAATTACATGTTCATGCATAAAGCATTTCAATATATTAACAAATTTGTAACTGATATAAAATAAGAATGAGGGCCCAGTCTGCAAATGAACTGAAATAACTCCACAACTATGGATAAAGGGTATCCATATCAGATGTATCATCACTATAAAGTGTGTTTCCATGAACTACAATGCCAAGTGGTAAACTTTCTTCATCAACTTTATGTCGTGATTGATTCCCATTGTACAGGGCATTCTGCTTCTTTTCATTCCATTTGACTGCACATAACATAATACAATGAACTATAAAGCACATTACAAACAACCCCAATACATGCCACAGAAAAGTCAATGGTATTAGTTCTTCATTTTCTTCTATAACCTTCCATGGTTTTGACCCCAGACAAGAAAAGGATATTTGAAACAGCCAGGTGCCCTGGAGAATTGTGAAAAAACACTTTGCAAAGCCTATTGCAAAATTCCTCATCTGGAAGCATTCAATTGCTGCTATGATGGATGCTAAACCAACAGGAATCTGCAGTAATTGGTAATGTCTTTTCACAATTGGATCTGCATCAAATGCAAACTGATAGTGCACCAATCCAATGGCCAGGTATATCGTGGATAAAATAACATGTGGCAATGCGTGTGGGAAATGTAGTTTAGTATATGATTCCATGACTTCTGCACAACCTAATACCGCAAATAGTACAAATATCGTCGCAAGCTCATAGACTGAAGTAGCTTCTGCGTTAACTTTCCCATTACTGTTAAACAACGTCCAACTTTTTGTAACGGAAAGGCAAACAACTGCAAATAAAAGTGATACGACAATTCTTAGAATGGGTTCTAACGGTAATTTATATAAGCCATAACATGGGACTCGATACCAAGTTTTCACAGTTAAGTGTCGCTTTCGTCTTGTTATTCGATCTAGGACTTTCGATGCGAAATGATCATTCATGCTCATTATAAGCCACCACAATCCTTGGGCGAGAAGAAAGCACGACAATGCCAGTGTACTTCCAAAGTTCATGATGCATCAATTACTATCAAGCTCACAATAATTATATCTCATATGGAAAGCAGATGCACTTTCCCCAGTTCCTACTTCGTTTTTTCTGTTAAAAAAAATGTACTTGGTATCCAGATACAGCATTTCCTGTTTGTACGCGTCCCTAATGTTGACGTCAAATATCAGTTTCGGCTTTCTTCTGCCTCTCTTTCACCTAGAAGTACAGCACGGCAAATTGTGCGCAGCAATAACAAGACACCCACAGATCACACTAGAGCAACGTCCAACGACATTACAATATGGAACTGAGCAATAACTTCTGAATGTCTAGGAAAATCTGAAAAGATCTTGGTTGAAATTAAACCACAGAATAGCTATTATCAATTCATTTTGTGCCCTGATCACCTAAGCTCCAACTGCACTTCATGCTTCTGCGATGACATTTGCCTCGAAGTCACTTCGTATACTTCATGTCAATGAAGTGGTTGTTTTTTCGTATAGTTTCTGTGATAACGTAGGTTAATAGGCGGGAAAACATGTCCAAAAGAACTGTAAGGTTTTCTAGTGATATTGAAAATAATATAGAGGAATCGAAGTCGCAGCGATTGGATGAGGAAAACTCATTAGATAGCGACGATGATGACCAGAATGCAAGTGAAAGGAAAGCAAAGCTAGTTGACAATGTTCTAACAGAAGACGATATAGAAGGTTTGCCATCACTTACTCAGTTAAAAGCAACATTATTACAGATTTAATTTTTAAGTAGATTTAACAGCTAAAGATGTCTGCATATGGCAACCATGTGTTTAAGGCATTAAGATTGAGCTCACCTATGGACCGGTCATTAGTAATAGACTAATAATAGTAGTGAAGGGTGTAGGGGGGGGGGGGAGATATTTAGAGGGCCATAAAGGGGCCACCTACAATTCTTCGATTTCCAACAGGGATCATCAAAAAGTTGTAAAAATGGGGGCCATTATGAGTGACCTGAAGTGTTCTACACTATATCATATTATTAATATTGTTAGTTCAATGTATATGTTGTCTGTAATATTCTTCACTTTCAACTAGATGATTGACACCTATATCAGTAAGCTTTTTTCACTGTCAGTATTATCACTACCATCACAGTCATACTAGGTAGTTTTTGTTGCTTTGCCAAGAGCTGCCTCAAACTTTATCTTAACCCTTTCTGCCTTCCCTTTTTTGCTGGGCTCTACTTTTTGGCAAGACAAGCTTTATTTTCATCAAATAATTTTGATGAATGCCACATATTTCTGGAGAAGGTCAAGTCCAGACTTGTGGAGCTTTAGCTTTAGTAGTAAAAGACTGCTCCCTGTAAAAGACTTAGATCACTGTATTTGCAGATAAGTTTATTATTGACCTGTTTATTTACAGCTGAATGTAAAGAATGATAAATGGATCTCATTCCATACTGCTGAACTGTGAATAGATGCACAGGAACATGGTATTAAGTTTCGTGTACAAGGAGAGGGGGCCATGGAAAATTACAGCTTAGTAGTATGGAGAGATTATCAAAAGTATTAGAGGGGAGATTTAGGGGCCATTATAAAGTTCTGGTGCCAATGAAAATATCTTCCAGCCCCCTACACAGCATTAATAATGACTGGTCCCTTATTTAGTGAAGGTACCTAGGTTATTTACCTAGGTTTCCTCACCAAAGGACAGGCTTCAAAGCATCTTCTATTTATAGTGCAGTAATTTTAAATTGAGGTTGTTGAATTAGTTGTTTTCAGTTATGATCCCATTGTTTGTAGGTGCTTAAAGTAAATCAAAGCCACAAAAGTTATTCTGTAATTGATAGCTGACAAAAGAAAGTATAAGATATAATGGTATCACCAACTGTATTGTAACATTGTTCCAAACACTCATTCAAAAATTGATTTGTTTGAACACTGAAATAATATTTCCTATGGGAAAGAAGTAAATGTTGATTAATGCATTCAAAATTTTTTCTTGAAACTTCTCATGTATATATTAAAATTACTAATGCAAATACAATTCTCTCTAAGTATAGGTAATTTGTATCTGGCAGACAAGGTTACACATAGTCAACAAAACCATAGCAAAAAAAACAACAAAATACACTCAGCAATACAAGTCCATATATAGTGTAGTTAGATGTAACTATAGTTCTTAGTATGTTAGAAAATCAGGGTTAGTCCAGGATTTATTTCTCATGCAGAAAATATAGTAGGTGGATTGAATGATGATGGCTGTAATTTTGCTTAGTATATAGTTTAAATGCTGTTTTCAATACCAAGATCATTGCATATTTCAATAAAAGATTTGCAGGATTTCCCAAAATTCCTATAGAGCTGATGGATAGAATATAGGGGCATTAGAACAAGGAACCATGCTTGAAGCAGCTGAAGCTGATGCAAAGGAAACTTGCAACATAGAGTCGCCAGATAGATCTAGTGAAAATGAGGAAATTGATAATAGTAATGAGAGCAATGTAAATGTACATGAAGAAGAAAAGATACTAATCAAGAGACTGAAAGACATCTTATCTAACAATGAAAAAGAGAGAGAGAGAGACTACCATCTTTGAGAGGAGTAGAAAAGGGAAGATTACAATCTGTAGTTCAAAAGGTTGATACTGTACTTGGAAAAATGAAGATGGATAATATCACTGACACAAATAACTTGATATATGCAGGTGCAGTGCTAGCTCAAGAGTTGCTAGGATTGAGGAAGACCTACCAGAATGCAAAAAGAGAGCCATGGTGGAAACGAAGACTTGAAGGATGAGTGAAGGAATTGTGTAAAGATCTTAGTTGTGTAGATATTATGATGGACGGACAGAAAATTAAGGAAAGACACAGGACCTACCTTCAGAAAAAGTATAAAATAAAACAGAAGGGAATTGCCACTGTGAAGGAAGAAATATCACAAAGAATAAAAGCAACAGTAGGAAAAATAAAGCAGTACAGCGATAGAATCAACCAATATCAACAGAATAGGACATTTCAGAACAATCAAGGTAAATTCTATCAAGACTTAAATAGGGGTGGAAAGCATGAGCAGAATGATGTACCAGATTTAGAAGCAGTGAAGAAATTTTGGGAAGGAATTTGGGGAGCCGAGATAGTCCACAATGACTCAGCTGAATGGCTTGAGCAATTTAGAAATGAAATGAGGAGACAGAGAGTAGAGCAATGAGTGGTGAACATCACAGACAACAAAATACAACACACACTGAAAAAATTACCCAACATGAAAGCACCAGGCCCAGATGGGGTACAAGGATTCTGGGTGAAAAACTTCAGAAGTATGCACAAACCCCTTAGAAAACACCTAGAACAGTGCCTAGAAGTACGTACACCTAACTGGATGACTAAAGGGAGGACAATTCTAATCCAGAAAGACAAGAAACAAGGAAACACTGCCAACAACTACAGGCCAATAACCTGCCTGCCAATACTTTGGAAATTGCTGACAGGGGTAATTGCCAATGAACAGTATGAATACCCAGAGTCAAATTCAATGCTGCCTGAAGAGCAGAAGGACTGTAGGAGAAAAACACGAGGCACACATGATTTGTTATATATAGATAGAATGGTATTAAAGGAGGTTAAACAGAGGAAAAAAGGGCTTGCAATGGAGTGGATAGATTATAGCAGAGCTTATGACATGATTGCACAATCATGGATTTTGGAGAGCCTAAAGGGTTTGGGAGTGAATAGACAGATAAGGGAGTTCCTCCAAGAAAGTATGAAAACATTGCAAGTGGAATTAACATGTGGTGAGCAAATTCTCAGAGAAGTGAAGATCAATAGAGGAATCTTCCAAGAAGACACATTATCACCGTTATTGTTTGTGACTGGATTGATCCCATTGACCCATATCTTGAGGAAGTCAAAGGCCGGATATGAATTTTCTAAGGCCAAAGTGAAAGTTAACCATCTTCTGTTTATGGATGACTTAAAGTTGTATGCAAAGAATGAAAAATCACTAGATTCTTTACTTCAAACTGTTAGGATCTTCAGCAAAGATATTGGAATGGAATTTGGAATTGACAAGTGTGCCACGCTATCTCTGAAGAGAGGAAATATAGAGGAAGAGAGGAACAACTAGATAGATGAACAAGGAAGCTAACGACAATGCACAATGCCTTACATCCCAAAAGTAACATTGATAGGTTATATTTGCCCCGGAAAGATGGAGGAAGAGGCCTGTTGGGAGTAGAGCATACAGTACATGTAGCAACAGCTTCATTACAAAGGTATGTTAGGAAGAGTACAGAGAGACTGCTAAGTTCACTTGCTACCATAGAAGGTGATGAAGTTATTGAGCCAGACAGTGATCTGAAACAACAAAAGAGGATGGAAAGGAAAGAAAGCTGGAAAGAAAAAGCACTACACGGTCAATTTTTAAGACAGACTGATGAAATTGCTGGGGATGCCAGGTGGCTATGGCTAAAGCACGGAAACTTAAAGAGGGAAACAGAGTCCTTAATTCTTGCAGCACAGGAACAAGCAATCCGTACAAATGCAATCAAAGCATACATTGATAAAAGCCAAGAGCAAAGTAAATGCAGGATGTGTGGAGAAAGGGATGAGACAGTGAGCCATTTGGTTAGTGAGTGTAGTAAGATGGCACAAAGGGAGTACAAAAGAAGGCATGATTGGGTTGCCAGGAGAGTACACTGGGAGGTTTGTAGGATGTATGGCATTGAGGTAAAAGATAAATGGTATGAGCATGATACTGCTCCAGTAACAGAAAATGAAAGGTGTAAAATTCTATGGGATTTTAATATACAGATGGACCATATCATTCTAGCAAGACGTCCAGATATGATAGTCATTAACAAAAACTACAACGCGGCTCAGGTAATAGACTTTGCTATCCCACATGACAGCAGGGTGGACAGTAAAGAAATCGAGAAATACCAAGATCTAGTAAGAGAATTGAAAAAGTTGTGGGACATGAAGATAGTGGTTATTCCGATAGTAATAGGAGCATTAGGAACTACCCCAAAGATGCTACCAAAACGACTGAAGGACATTGGCATCAAAAGTAACATCGGTGAATTGCAGAAAACTGTTATCTTAAATACTGCAAGGATTCTTAGGAAGGTTCTGGAGGTTTGAACAGTCTTGTTGACGTCAAATACTATAGAAAACTTATCCATTGATTAGAACAATGTGCGATATCTTTTATAATAATAATAATAAAATAAATACAATGCTTATACAGGGTGGCCTCTTCAACACAGAGTGTTGTTTATCAACAAGGGCCCTGTATCAACAAAGACTGTGCTTTATAGCTGTAGTATGTAATGCCTAGTTTATGTAATGCTAATGAATTATATTTAATTATATTACTAATAGTAATTAACCTAAATGTAGTAGGAATGGTACTAATGAAGTTAATTAGTATGTACACATGTATTTACATGTTATGGTTTGGTTATTATGTGTAGGCATATAGTGATAGGTGTAGGGAGAAATGGGGAAAATGGTTAATGCTGTGAAGAAGTATTCATAACCAAAAATGACTGGGAAAGTGTCCTACTGGTGTTGTTTCCCTTCTCTGTTTCTTATCCTCAATTGAAACTACCTTCTCAATTGAACTTGTACAAAGTTAATTTCTTGTTTTCATGCAATATTTTTATGAAGTGCATTATAGCATTTTCAGCATTCAAATTCTGTTAGTTGTTGGGACATCCAGCCATTTTTTATAGAAATTTTGTTTGAATTCTGATTTGGTTGAGTTCAGAGTCATTCGAAAACCAAGGTTCCACTGTAATTGAAATGTGATGGTTTTTCTTCAAAGGGAACCTTCGTATGCTACCAATGCAATATATGTTTTTCTACTTCCTTAGAGAGTTTTGTAAGGTCATCTGAAGTTTCATGTGTTTATTTAATTTTGTGTATTAAATGTTTACAATATAAAAACACATTTCTTGATTCTTCCATGATTTGCCCAGTAATTGTTAATTATTACTTCATTATTCTCTTATCAAAATCAAATATCTAGAACAAACATTTGTTGGTGGTAGTATACCTTCTTTAACTTTCAAAGTCTTTTTGTATGTAGGAAAAGCTTGTTGGATACGCTTTGTCATTCTTTCTTTCACCGAGTCATTTTGAAGCAGCATAAGGAAGTTTTTGGAACTAATTTATGTCGTTATGTGATAGACACTTGTGAGTGTGGCAAATAATTTTTGGTTCACATACTTTACGAGATAATTGATTGACAGTAAGTCAATGTGATTCAAGAGCCAAATAGCACAGGTTATGATAGGTGCTTTAGGATGTTGAAATCACATGTGATCTATATCTCCAAGAAGGCCCTATCATCTATTTGTATTAACTGTACTTCTATCATCCAGAGTGTCATGCTTTTTCTCTTATTTTTATAATGAATGAGGGTCAGAAATATGTCATATAACTAAAACATTGTGGTCTTGATAAATAGGGAGCCAGAAATGCTTCTAAAATCTAATGACAATTTAACTGTCTATTGTGCTTCTGACAAACATCAAAAGACATTCATTTTGTGAAAGAAACTCTATCACTTGGTGTAAGACAAAAGTTCTTTTCTCAAGGAAAAACTTCCAAACCAATTTTCATTCTGTGAAGTTTAATACATGAGGTGTCCCAGTAAACTCTGGGAATTTGGAAAAAACTTCAAAAAAGTAATAGGTTTCCCCCAACCATTGATTACAGGGCTTTCACGCTCTGAAATTGAGGCACGCGACCAAAAACTCGCGTGAACAGAGTGGGGCGAGCGACTGAAAATTATTTGAGAACACGAGATAGCGAAGTTGTTTTTTGAAAAATTGAACTCAACAGCGTTTCCCTTTCAGTTTTCTACACGCAAGCCACAGCATAGAGCTTTAACTATCGTAAAGATTTCCTTTAATTATTTAGTTTGGAAAATATTACTTGGCTTTAAAGGACCTACATTCGTTTTCGCTCTATACCCTTCAAGCATTGCACTTCAAATGATAACGGGATTTGGCACTGAAAGACAAAATTGGCTCTTATTTCAAAACGATAAATGCACTTAATCAAAATAATGTTATCAGCCCATGTTAAATGTTTCAAATAGCAGTAACAAAATTCCACGTTACTTGTCCGCTAAAGTTCAAGTTCGGCTTCATAAAGGCGAAGTTCCTCAATTTCATCAATATCACTGTCTGACTCTGATCAATCGTCTGATAAGGGAGCATCGATTTCTGTTGAAGTTTGAATGCCTGGAAGATTGTTTATTTTTTCACTCGCCTTTTCAACTTGAGGAACGCATCGAGAGCTCTCTCAGTGATTTCTTCCCTCTCGTCTTTACTCAAAAGAGAGTGATTTCCATATACTATCAAGTTGTCATTGGGGGTACTGTGTGACATAGAGAGGCCTGTGTCAGAGAGTATGTTGCTCACGGTACTAAGTACTCTCTCAACCTTTGAATTTGAGCATATGAAGGGTTTCAGCGATTTGAAAATGTAAACGGGAGTTTTAATGCTGTTCAGAAAAGTTAGAGACAAACGAGCGAAGAGAGCGTTAGCAAATGGAAACGAAGAAGCACCCCCGCCTTACCAACAAATAAGAAAAGACAAACATGTGTCAGTCCACTAAAAATCAATACGTTTCAAAAAGGAGTTTCTCAAGTGGGCGAGCCTACTACTCAGCAATGGATCATAACGATTGTCGGATTCCGGATGTCGCTCTTCAAAAGGGAAATGTTTATTACTGGGCGCGCGATTAATCGCTCCTACAGCTAACCTTGGGCGCGTGCCTTCGCGCGCGCGCTATCGCTCGCCCTCCTCTGAAAGCCCTGGATTAGGAACCTAAGAGTATGTAGCGTGTTCTATCCTGCATTTGCCAAATTGTATGGTATGGAGAGAACAGTGGCAGACCCTTGGGGGGGCAAGGAGATGGTTGCCCCCAATAATTCCAAGAGCAATTGAATTTTAGGGCATGGTCTCTAAAAGTTTTTGTCAGAACTTTGCCCCATAGCCTCCTGTGTTCTGCTTGCCCCCCCCCCCAATAAACATCAAAGTGCCCACCACTGCAGCAGAATTGCCTTCTCATATTTACAAAACTGAACTGGGTCAAAATGCTGTTACTATGCCATTAGGCAGCATCTGCTTCAAAGCTCAGATTGTGTCAAAATCTATACTGGTTACATATTTAGTTTGAAAGGCATATTTAGACATATTTAGTTTATCAGCTTTTCTGTACCTGTTTGGACAGTACTTGCAGTGGTTTAAGGAATCTACAGCTTTTTAAATATTTAAACTCTTGGACTCTTTTTTCTTTGGCATATTGACCCTTCAAAAGCAATACCGTCCAAGCTTACTTTTATAAATTTGTAAATATGTATCCAAAACCATGTGTACTTTTTGTCACTGCTTTGGGCCCTTGGCTGAGGGCAAGGGGCAAGTGGCCCCACTGCCCCAGTACCACAGGCCTCCTTGGTAAAGAGTATGAACTAGCAAGCTTTCCCTAAAGTTTCAATAAGCTTGCTTTTTCAATGTATGACATGGTACTACTATCTGATCATTTTCTTTCAGGTCAGGAGGAAGAAACCATTACATCATATGGGGAAATCAAAATCACGCCATTCAATCTTAAGGAAGAGATGGAAGAAGGACATTTCGATGCTGAAGGTTGAAATTCAACATTTTAATTTCCTACATTGTGAATTTGGCGACTTTCAATATATTGGTGTACCACAAGTTAAGTTTCTTTTTTGCTCAAAGCTTTGTGTGAGTGTTATCCTTGAGCAATGTTTGTTTTGACATGAAGTTCAAGGTCCTATGAAGAATCCTCTCACACCTCAACCACAAGATGTGCCAAATAGTGGGTAGCATGTTTGATATTTCATTCTCATTTTAGGAAACTACATTGCTGATAAAGATAGTGATGATATAAAAGACCAATGGCTAGAAAGTATCGATTGGAGTAAAGTGGATGAAAATGACAGTGATAAAGTAGTGAAACAACCAGACTGGGATGATGAAGTTGAACAAATAAGTGGTACAGAAAAAATAAAAGTTATGAAAGATATCCTCTGTATTTTACAGCCGGGTGAGAATGCATTAGTAGCTTTACGTCGTCTTGGGGGAGGAAAGAAGAAAGGGAAAAAGCAATCAGAAGAGAAAAGCAGCAGTGAAAAAAGAGAAAATGAGGAGGAAAAGAAACAACTTCTCAAGTTGACAGAACTTGTTGATTTATTATTGCAGCAAGGTGATTTTGAGATTTACAACAAAACATTCGAAAAATTATCTTTTCAAGTCAAACGGGAAGAAGAACAATTTGCAGATCCTGGTACTGATGATGATGATGAACTGGAAAAAGCATTTGCTGAAGGAAGAACTATTCAATCTGACAAAGGAACAAGTAGAGATTCTGCAACCTTACAGAGTGAAGTGATGTGGGAATATAAATGGGAAGATAATGATGAAGTTCAGATATATGGACCATACTCAAATTCGTGCATGCAGAGTTGGAGTGAACAAGGCTTCTTCAAGGATGGTGTCTTTTGTCGTAAAATTGGATCTGAGGGAAGCTTTTACAATTCAAAGAGGATTGATTTTGACCTGTATGAATAGATTGATATGTAAATAGCTTACCTCACTCCCAGAAAATGAAGTTAACTTCTACTTACATAATGCAAGCCACCAATATTAGCCACATTGAGCAGTGTCATCGGGCATAGAAATGCTTGATTTTAGGCAGAATTGCTTTGTTTGTTTGCCATTCATGATGCCATATTGTGCATAGTTCAGAATACATAAACATTTCTTAATGGCTTTTTTATATTTTATTATTAGTTACTTTTTGCTGGAATAATATTCCTCGCTGGAAAGGAGGCATATGGGGGGCACAGCTTAACTCTTCAGTCATTTTAAGAAACAAGCACATTTTAAAACTCGGATTTGTTGGCATTATATTTACGTTTTCTCTGCTATTTGACACTATCCTCATCAGGAAAGAGGATATGAGTTTACAAGGCAACAGTCAGACTACTTAGCACACTAGATCAGTGTGATCAGACCAAGTATAATATTATGCTTTTAGCATAAATTTGACAGAAAATTGCCATTTAGCATAAAATCTGGCACAATCTGAGATCTAGCATAATTCTAGCATAATATTATAACTATTTCATCAAAGGTAATGTTCCGTTAAAAATTGGCATGAGTGTATCTTGTGAAGAGACCCGTCTGTTTCAGTCAAATTGAGTATGATGTAGGAAGCAGACTGATATCATCCATTGGTACCACTATCATCTAAGTGATCAGGCAATGTTGTCAAAATGAGATAGCCTAGGGTCAGAGTCGTGTTTCGGGTTGGAGTCTGGGTTTCTACTTGGTCTTGTTATTGTGCAATGCCCACGTGTGTGTGCCTGCCCGAAACTCTCTGCACATGCCTGAATCTCTCTTCCAAACAATAGAACCTCAATTTGAAATCTAGCACAATTTTGGCAAATCTGCATAATTTCCGAATTGAGATCTGGGCACACTGCACTAGATAGATTACATTTATCATCCAGCGTGTTTCTGATTGCACATCCTGCATATATCGGTATTACCACTAACTGGATTACCCAGGGGCAAAAGTCGATAATGAATTATAATTTGTCTGTTTTAATTTCACCAAACAGTCCTAATTTGTGTCTTTCATCATTCCAGACTTTCTCTCTAAGATAGGATATGTTCATATGCAACCAATCCATTCACTAAAAACAGCACTATTTCATAAGTATAGATGCTATGAAATCAATTTAGAAGACATAACGTCAACTTTTGAATAAGTAGCCCTTAGTAAAAAAATTCATCTAAGAGCACCCCGCAATGTACGGGATCGTACTAGACTTTACCTGTACCTTTTTATCTCGTGCTCTTAATGTTTTATTTCTTTTTATCGCATGCAACTTTTATTTACTTGGAATATCTATTTCTCCCCTAGCGTTCATACGCCTTCTGTAGCAGCACGACTCTCCAGTGATGTCAGCCACGATCCGAGTGGTGATACCAACTCGCTGTTTAACACACTGAATGCTGAATTTTTGGCATGCACAAGTTACCTTTTAACCCACAAGTTATTCCTGATATAAGCCTAGCAAAAAGTCGTTACGAAACCCAGGGCTTATTTTAATTTCGAGATTTTACGGTATGTTTTCAATTGAAGCTTCCCCACAGTAAGCAGCTTCCTAACCAACTCCATCACTGACAGTAAGATCAGCGAAGAACTTTCTGTGATTACGATACAAAAAGATCTAATAGATATGGCCAAAAAGTTTCAGTTATATAAATTCACAAAATATCCAGTAAAGAAATGATAATTCAAACAGTTCAATATGTGTAATTTACGCATCGTAATATATGACACAGGTTTCATTAATTTTGAAAGGCAAATCATATTAGTATTTATGACACTACG